>CM022704.1:47118066-47384915 GCA_012295165.1 Asparagus setaceus
CCATTAGGAAGAGTTTTCTAAAATTGTTGAAAGTTTAAGGGGACTTCTTGAGATTGCTAAAGATTAGTAGGATTTTATGACATTTTGCTAATTAAGTGATATTATCTAAGGAATGCCCAAATTTAAGGGATTTTCTCGAGAGGCTAAAAGCACTTAGGTACCTTATAATTTATTAAATTAACTTAGTTATTTATTAAATTATTTATTTAATTAATAATAATTAACTTATTAATATAGAATAATTTTAGCCTCAAACCGATAAGCTATATAAATAAGACAAGAGTTTCTTTTGCTTCTTTAATTTAATGCATGTAATCATGTAAGGAATCACCAAAACCTCAAAGTTAACAAAATACCGCATGAACATAGTTTGAGACAAAAACAGAATGCGAAAATGGATAGAAACTTTAATTATTATTTATTAAATGAATCACATAAATTCACATCATCTCCAAAAAAAAGGCACACCTTAAAAAACTCAGTGCATAGCAATGTTGATAAAGAAAAAAATATGAAAATTATAAAAATTATAGAGAAAGCGTGCTCGAGGATGCTGAAGCAGCGAGGAGAAAAGCGAGCTAGATTTGGCTCTTTTCTTCCCTATCTAAATTTTAATTATGAATTAGAATGTTGATTGGAGAAGTGTGATAAAATTTTATTGTTATTTATAGTGATTTGGTGGGAGAGGAATAGTTATAACATTTTTTTATCGTTAGTGCAAATAAATTTATATTTAGTGTACCAATTGTTAGTGGAGGAGTGTTATGAGTGTGTGTTTAATTTGAAAATTAATGGCAATCAATTAGAAGGTTATGAAAAATTGTATGCATGTCTTCATGTATGTATGCATAGATGTGCAAGCAATGAAGAGGTTATGAAAACTTGAGCATGTATGTATCTTCATGTATGTATGAATGGATGTGTTGGAGGGCATTTCGGAAGAAATATTTTAACATGGCAACCCACTTTTATAATAATATTATATATATATATATATATATATATATATATATATATATATATATATATATATATATATATATATATATATATATATATATATATATATATATATATATATATATATATTTTAATAATGTTGAAATGCAGCCTATTTTATAAATGTACATTAATTGATGATATGTGAGCCCCCTGCTAGTCACATCTAAACGTACGAAGTCACGTATAGCTAATTTATAAATGGTAATAATTTAGAGGCTACCATTTTGCTAAATGAGCTACCATTAGATAGAAATGGTGAGGCCCACAACTTTAATGCTGACTCAAGAATGCATCACCACACGACTATTCAAGAAATTTTAAAAAACGGTACCGCCACACACACACACACACATATATATATATATATATATAAGCAATTTGGGGGAACTTGTTACCAAGCACAATTTTTTATACTTGGCAGTGTGGTGGCTCATTCTCATCTACTCACTCAAATGGGGGATCACATTCACATTTGTTGGAGAGTAGATAGGAATGAGACACCTCACTACCAAGCACAAAACTTATGCCTGGTATCAAGTTCCTACAATTTTAATTATGGTATTCCCTTTTAAGTGAGTGGATGAAAATCAACCTATCACATTACCAAATTCACTGCTTGGTGCCGAGCACGCCCATATTCCTCTATACTAATTAGCTTGTTTCCTATTTTATCTTGTACATTTAACTGTTGCTCGATCTACTCTGCTCCGTTACTCCAGGACAAAAGAAATCTCAAATCAAATTCCCTTTCTTTTAACGTAACGGATCAATTCCCCCTCACACAAACAAAACACACAGAGACGATTCAGTCGATTGATCGGTCGATCGATCCCAAATGGAGACGCTAGCGAGCGCCATGAAGAACGAGAGGCGATGGCGCTCGAAACCCTCCCCCTCGTCGTCGAGCAAAGCCCCTCTGATCATGGGCTTCCTCTCTTGCCTCGCTTGGCTCTATGTCGCTGGCCGGTGCTACTCTCTCTCTCTCTCTCTCTCTCTCTCTCTCTCTCAATTCCTTCACTGTTATTCCTCTTACACATTGAAATCGATCCTTAGGGTTTTGATCTTTTTATGTCAGATTGTGGCAAGATGCAGAGAATCGAATGCTTCTGTCCGATCTGGTCCATAGAAGTGCCGCTCAGGTAAGCTTCGATTTTAGATCTTTACACCGAATTCTGACGTGGGTTTGATTCAAAAATCTCATCTTTGTTTATGTTTGCAGCGGCCTAGGGTTCTTACAGTTGAGGACAAGCTGATGAATCTCGGATGCAAGTAAGTTCCCTTTGTGCCTCCTTTTTACAAATCTGTTGCACATTTGTACTGAGGTTTGATTTTGGGGTGTAGGGAAATTGGGAGGAAGATTGTGGAGGCTGAGATGGACTTAACATTGGCAAAGAGTCAGGGGTATTTGAGGCGAGAAAATTCTTCTTCTTCTAAGAAGCTACTCGCGGTAATCGGAGTTTACACTGGTTTTGGGAGTAAGCTTAAGAGGAATGTGTTCAGGGGTTCGTGGATGCCTACAGGTTGGTCATGTTTTTAATAGATGAAATTTCATAACTATGTCTGCGAGTTAGTTATTTTGCCAATCACACATTCAATGCCTTGTCAATATCATGTATGCAATTTCATGCTAGTGTGTGCCTATAATAAGTGCTTACTGTGCAATAGGTTTGCCAGTATGCAGGTCTTATCGTTCATCCCACTTAGTGATTTGTACCTTACTAACAAATTCCATAGAGCAAAGCACATACATTTTTTTTTTAAAAAAAAAATCATTAAGACTATGTAAGATAAACAAAGTGGTGTCTATCCACCTGAATACTCCATGTGATAGTTTATTTAAGCTTATACTGTGTGGTCTATGGATCTGGTGGGCGGAATATCTTGGTTTCTACCTGGCACCCGCAAATTATCCATATGACCTTTAGTATTTTTTTTCTTCTAAAAAGTATGCTACAACTTGATCCATGGTCCATATGACAAAAAATATGACATCCAATACCCATAAATATGACTCACAAATCTCAAACAAGTTCATTACCGAGGCAACTATGAGAGCTTAAACATTAAAACACTAGTTTTGATTGAAAGGGGGAGGGATAACCCTTCGGTTTTGCTTTTAACCGCCATCAATCCGTTATCTATCTCACCATCACACTGTTCTCCATATCTACAGAAGGTTCTTATATGTAAGTTTAAACACATGGAAATAAACAATTACATGCCTCATTAAGTTTGACTGGTAGATCTCACCTACATTTGATAGACCTAATCATTGTCTCAGTGGGCTCTTTAGTGATTATGACAAATTGGAGATATTGACCAAGAGGAGATGAGGGGTCTGTTGGGGTTTTATTTGAGGGCAGGAAGGTTTGATGAGGGAGAGAGGAGGGGGCTATCTAGGCTTGGAGACAAATAAGCTCTGAGCCTGAAGAGGAACTTGTATTTTTTACGGTGAATGTGAGGATAATGGTTATACTGAATTAACTATTAAAATAATTTCCACCCCCAGCTATATCTAAACTCAGTTTTGTTTAATGGCTACGTATGACTTGCTAAGTATGTTTTGATGGTTATCTGAAACTTATCATCTCTATTGGCTGTAATTTATGTGATCATTCTGAAATGTGTATTAAGTTTCTCAGTGTGAGAACTAGAAACTTATCTCATTTACTTTTAATCATGTAAGAATGCTTATGTGAAAACAAAGACTGATTATTTTAATAATTTACATTTTTATTTCTACACCTGATCATGACTGTTAATTTGTAGCCTCATTTAGAGTTTGATGTAGATTCGCATTCCTAAATTTAATTGTATATTAATTATTATTCACATGATTATAATTATAGGTTAATAGGAATTATCATCTTGCAGGTGATGCTTTAAGAAAGCTTGAGGATAGGGGTGTGGTCATTCGTTTTGTTATTGGTCGAAGGTTTCCCGATCAACTAACATTGCACTTAATTCTCTGTTTCTATTTCTTAATGGTCATAAGTACTGATTGAATACTTGGAACCTTGTAGTGCTAATCGAGGCGATAGCTTAGATCGTATTATTGATGAAGAGAATCTCCGGACAAAGGACTTCATGATTCTTGTAAGTTATCCAAGTTCTAAGAAATACTTAATTTGATGCATGTTGGCTGAATCTTTTCCTATTCTTTCCTGTTTTTTCTTTACCATTTACTGTGCTTAGATTGGTGGATATTAGGTGTTGTCATATTCAGTCATAACTAGTTGGTTGTTTTCACTGAAATATTCAACCGATGTCTTTAGCTTTAGTTATAACTGTTGTCTTACAGCTGCAAGCAGGAATCCTAGTCTCAGTGTTTCTTTTATTCATCTGGAAGATTTGTTTCCATCAAATCACTTTCATATATTTTTCTGTGCCATTGTTCTATTTGTAGTGATTGAAAAATGGATACTGTCTAGTAATGGTTCAAAAAGCACAGTTACTTGTGCGGGCAGTTTGTTCTCCAGGAGATGTTGTTTATAGCGGTTTACTCACTGCTTTATTTATTTATTTGTTCAAAAGGCATAATTTTGTTTATGTTCGTTAAAATTACACTGTACTGTAATCTCTTCAAGCAAAATAGATAGCTTATGTTACTGTTTTATATCCTTCATGAACATCCTTGCAACTTATAGGCTTATCTCTTGGATTTTTTCCCCATTCTTTCAATTCTTTATTGTCCTTTATATAGGCTGCATTCACTATAATAGTTTTGCGAAGTTGAAAAGGTTTTCAATGTTTCCTGCAAGAGCTAAGAAGTGATCAAGTATGCAGAAAGCATGGTTATATGTGCCGTTTTTATTTGAGGTAAAAGCTAGCCAAAGGTCTTATTCCAATGTGCTGAGTACCATATCAAGAGCCTAGAAAGGGCTGTTATTGCAGCTATCCCAGTAACACGTCAATGGGAGCTGATGGTCTTCTTTATCATCATGTACACAATTTTGTTCAGAGCGGTCACATACAATATAGCTCAATCTTGTGTTCCACTTCTAATCTCTGTTTCTTCAGATATGGATGGATAATAAGGCACAGACTGCATACTGCAGATCACATATGGAAGTTACTATCAAAAATTAATATCAAACTCTTGATGATTGTTAAGTTAAAGATACAATTATTTTCAAGTTTTCATGCTTCGCTTGATCAATCATTATCATGATTCTATCCCTCTTAACTGGTGACTTAGTGGTCTTTGTGGCAATACCCAAAAAAACTCAACAAGTCGTCCCTCATTTTGTTCGCAATTGGTGGCACCTCTAACTTGTCATAAACTGTGATTGTTTGCTACTTTTCCATCTCAACATCCTTATTTAAGCTGCACTCATTTTCTGGATTTGTTTCTAATCACCTCACTTTCTGATGCATAAAACATGTCTGGTTTTATAGCTTCCTCATTAAATTTCTCCGTTAATTTCATCGGAATTCTGAGAGTAGAGTACCAGGGACAATGGTTTTTGTTACATTATTCACATGTCCATGCACTTACAAGTTCCCCTAGGCAGAAGTCATATATGAGCATTGAATGGTGTGGTTTCTTTAACACTGTTGATCAAACCATGTCAGTGAATGGAGATTGCCTTGAAGTCATCCTCAGAGACAGAATAAACTTCCATACGGAATAATTACTATAAAGCCACTTTTCTGAGCCCCCTCCCCCTCTTTTTTTTTGGTTGACTAGAAACTGTAACTATAAGTCATTATATTGAGAAAATCCTTGAAGGAACTTGACAATCGCATTTGTAAAGTCTCTGGAATTGTTGTGTATTTTTTTTTTCAATTATTTCATATTATCTGCTTGTATAAAATAATACCTGCATTTTTTTGGACTCGTATTTACTCGTCACTTTTCTTTACTTCTATACCTGATAGAAAAGTTCCCTCTTTGTCCTTTTATTTTGCAAATTTGCTTGTAAAAAAGCTTTTTAATCTAGGTAATGTCTACTTTCTAGGAAAGTCACGAGGAAGCTGTTGAAGAACTACCCAAAAAAGCCAAATTTTTCTTTAGTGCAGCAGTTGAAAGATGGGATGCAGAATTTTATGTTAAGGTTGATGACAATATCAACCTCAACCTGGGTATTTTGCCTTCTCTTTTTGTTTACTGTCTAGATTTTGTAAAAATTCATTTTTTTTCTTGCTGGATATAGTTTATATTTATTTAGCAATATTTATAAAGATAATTATCTGTGGTTTGGCAGATGGGTTGATTGAGATTCTTGAAAGCCACCGTGGTCGTAATGGTGTATACATGGGTTGCATGAAGTCGGGTTCTGTTATAACCGACGAGTAAGTTCTTTATCCTTTAGTTCTATCATGGATAATATCCATTATGTTACAAGCCTTTGATTATACATGAGCAATATTTTACACTTGCCGACTAATGAAAATCTGTCACTAAAATTACTGGAAATTTTGCTGTCAAGCAATATGTTATACTTGATGATAATCAGAACATATTTATGTATTAAACTTTGCATTTTGAGGATGTGCAAAGTTAACCGGGTTAAGAAAACCTGCTTAGTACGGTAGTAGTTTGGGAATATTATTACTAAGTTTGTTATATCCAAAATTGATATTTCATTCCCCTAGTTGGATATGTTTTGGACTTGAAAACTATATTTCATTCCCATTTAGTTGAAATGTCTTTTTGATTTGGAGATGGTATTTCATGCCCCTAGTCATAGTCTAATATTTGTAAGGTCAGCTTTATTTTTATTTGTAAATAGGATTAGATATGCTCTTTGCTTCTTTATAAGAGGGGGAGATTCTCTTTCTTCATGTCTTTACAGATATTATTAAATTTATTTCTTATCCAATGGTTAGGAAGTAGATAGAGGCGAATGACATCATTCACCAAAGTGAAGATGAGGCATCGTGCTTTTTGGTCCGTAGGAAGACTATACCACGGAAAAAGTGAGCAAAGGAGACTTGTCTCCTCCCAAATGGAGAGAAGTTCAATTCTAGAAAACATAGTGACAAACCTAGTTCCTTTTTTTTCCTGTTTGATAGTTACGACATGTCATGCCCCAAAACTGTAGCTGAAGTTCATAAATACAGGTTACGTGATAGTAGCGACTCATGCACAAGATAAGTCCTATGCACTTGTCAAGCCTAACACTTCATATCACATAGTTTTTCACAAAAATATAAAACCTGCTGATGATAGAAGTTCAGAGTAAATATTTATATAACTAGTACTTGCAACCCAAAAGCTCACTGTCATAAGTACATTACGTAACCCAACACACGAGGTTCATCTACATACAAGGTCAAAAGCGAGGCTTCCTTATAACGCCTCCTAGCAACATGCCATAACCTAAAGTTTAGCTTATATGCGAAGCGACACCAAATCTGAAAAAAATTTGAAAATGACGGGGTGAGCTAAAGCTCAATGAGAACATTTCCCACTAGAGTTCCTAGATATCTAACAAAATAATAGTAATTCTCAGAAATAGTGAATTATAGGTTTTACACCTGAAATTCTGAAATGACAAAATGTTGTGTAAAAGAACACATTACTATTACTTCCAAGAAAGAATGCGGCATTTTAAAATTCCTTCTTATGTGCGGACTGAATATACTGTCATAAATTTCTGAATCAGACTTTTTGAAATCATGATAAATATTGAGAAAGAACATGCTATTAAATTTTATGCAAAACCAAAAGATTACCCTTTTCTCAAACTCATAGTCGAATGTCAAAATCTTAAATCTCGATGAGTTGTTCACATAGCTGCAAGAATCACTTCATACATCACACTAAGGCTATGAATATTATAGCCCATGGGAATGCATAAAACGCATAATAGAATAAATAATTTCCGTGTATAAAATGCACCTAACACTGCCATAGGCCGCCGGCCAGATCAGAATTGCCCAAAAGGGTCACAGCAGATTCAGAAATACCCAAAAAGGGCCAGATAAGGTGCATTCACTATATGGCAGGCACAGACAGAACACTCCATAATAGACTTTCTGAGGGTTTTTGAAAACATCGAGAATCACTTGTCAAATCAGAAACACATCGCTTATCAGAATCATAAATACTTTCAAATCAAATGGACAAGTAGAAAACTCATCTCAATTTGAACAATTTACAGAATTCACCTTTATTTATTTGCTTCAAATGCCAAGTTACAGAAAATTTCTTGAATCCATTAAATATATATAGCTACTATCCACTTGAGTGGATAGGTGCTTTTACCCTTCCGACTTTTTAACCATTGGATGGACTAAATTGATCAAGATCTAATCAAAAGATGAGTTGTCATCTTTTAATGCAAGAAGGATAATTTGGTGAAATTAACTAAACAAATTCACGAAGAAACAGAAAAACAATTGCGTCTTCCATCTCCGCTTCTTCTCGTGTCTGCGGCGAAGATAGAAAACCTAAATTATGCCTCCCCTCATTGGGAGATAGCCACAGATTCCCTGTAGCAAAAAATTATCAAATAATATTATAATGCAAACAAAGTGATCATGCTAATCTCAGCTACGAAAGAATTTTCCCACTTTGCAAATTGTTCTGTCTTTTCAAGATCAATATTTCGGAGTGTTATTGAGATCACTTATTATTGTTCACTTTTGAATTTTGTTTGATCATAGATAGACGTTTGTTCCATTTATTCAAGTTATTCAGCCTTAAATTTTTGTTTTCTGTTTGCAGCCAGTTTCATGGTTTTTATTTTCGGTTTAATTTTATGTCCTCCTTGTTCAATGTAGTTTCCCTTTGTTATTTGTTATTGTTGTCATCTATTTCTTTCCTCATCTGTTTCTTTCCTTATCATCGCGATTCTAGAAGTAGATTGGCTCTTTGAGGAGAACGGATTTCGATGGTATTAATCATTTTACATTTCTATTTGAGATAATTCAGCAGTTTGTCAATTTCTTCTAATTCCTAAGCCTTCACCTATTAAGATTCATAAACCCCTCCAATAAGGACCTGATACCCCTAAGCTATTTGCCGATTCTCGAAACTTCAGAGTTCAGATGGTGTAGAACCAATTATTTGTGAATAATATTTAAGTTTTCATTGCCAAATAAGTAATTGAACTGGTTATTCGTCAGCGACATTTTTTCTATTTGCCTGCGGGGATGAGCGTGAGAAGAAGCAATGAGATAACCACGTTTAGTTTTGTTTCTTTTTTTGTGTTGGGGCAATTTTACCAAACTATCATTTTTGAATTAAAGATGACAACTCAGCTATTAATTAGATCTTGATCAATTTAGTCCATCCAACAGTTAAAAAGTTAGATGGACAAAAACACCTATCCACTCAAGTGGATAGTAGCTCAACTCTCTCTCTCTCTCTATATACACACACACACACACACACACACACACACACACACACACACACACACACACACATACGTATACATATATATGTATGTGTATATACATATACATATATCTGTATATATACATATACATAGAGAAAAATGCAGGAACTTAGTACCAAGCACAAATTTTGTGCTTGGTAGTGAGGTGGCACATTCCTATCCACTCATTCAAATGGGGGATCACATTCACATGGGTTACCTCACTACCAAGCACAAAAATTTGTGCTTGGTACCAAGTTCCTCCATATTGCTCTATATATATATATGTTTGTATGTATGATTATTTATATATACATACGTGTATAGTGACACCACTAATATGAATTTTTGGCTCTGCTACTGCATGTGCATGCATGCATTCAGTTGTGTAAAAATATGCATTTGCTGGTAACCTTAACTACCATGTTTTCTTCCTATTTCAAATTTGATCAATTCTGTGATGCTGAGACCATTCTGCATTTACTTCAGAGATAAATGAGAAATGAGTTTTGAAAGAAAAAGCTTTGATGATTTACCCATATTGTAATACAAATGAAATCTCCTTTATGTCGATTCTATTCAGTATCAGCACTTTGAAGCACGTAGAAGGATTTTATCTTGTGACTGTGGTAACTGAATGGGTCATTGCCTCTTTGTTTGGAATTCAGGCAATCCCATTCTATACTTATACTAATTTGTTAGTTATTCAGAATCAAACATTGAAAATACTGTATATTGTACAGGACAGATACCATAATTGATTACTTCTGTCATTGCATGTGACATTTTATTTGATCTGCTGTCAATTATTTCTTATATTTTACTCAATATTTGATATTTTTCTTGTTTAGGGGAAAACAGTGGTATGAACCTCAGTGGTGGAAATTTGGAGATGGAAAGTCGTGAGTATATCTTAACATTTCTCTCATTGCACATTCTTTATATGCTTCCTTCTTGAATAGCACAATGAGAAGCAATTTGTTTTTGTTCTAGTGGGTTATTTCTTGTGCTTGAAATGAGACAGTTTTCATTATGAAAATACTAGCACTTGAGGTTAAAGAAACAATCAAAATTTCACCAACTTGATTGTGGTGGTTATGCAACATGACTTAATAATTAGTTAATTTTGCTCATATATTAACAAGTTATAGTTCTAGTTCATTTTGCTACCAAGATAGAAAACCTGATGAAAATAGTTTACATAAAGCTCTGTTAAATCTAATTACATCACACACATAATCTCACAAATATTTATGATGTTAAGGAGCATGGAAAGGAAGTGATTAAGATGCACTCATGGACTCGGTTTTGATCCCTCATAAAAACTTACGCACATCTGAAGGATCAAGTGCAAGTAATGTGGCATTCAAGGCATGCCCTTTATCTACTTTGTTTTGTTAGATAACCCATGTTGCGTGTGTCTTATGAGTTTTTCATTTCTCATCGCCATTAGAAGGATGTTTTTCTATGTTTATGAAGTTCTGCCAGATTCTTGCAATTATTATCTGTTGAGATAATGGTGTATTACTGGTACTTGCTTAAAACATGCAAATTATTATTTCCATGTTGCTATGTTTCTCTTTCAATCATTGAGGTAACTCTACGATTAAGTACAGTTTCTGAATTTGATGCTCTAAATTTCTTGCAGGTACTTTCGTCATGCTTCTGGTTCACTCTTTATACTGTCAAAAAATTTGGCTCGCTATGTCAACATAAACAGGTTAGATCAGGTTACTTGTACATCTCTGGTCGAAATGAATCACAAGACATATAGTCCACCAGTACTATAGTTTTTCCTTTATATTTCGTCTGTTTCTGGTTATGGGTTTAACTTTATAATACAAAACTTGATGAGCTTGCATGCTAAATATTCATATATGCGGACAAAAACCCTGAATTTCTATCCTATTAAGTAAGTAGGAGGGGAGATGTGGTGTGTTACTTTCAATTATTAATATGGATATAGCTTAATGGATGATGTATATTTCCTGCTAGAGGGAGGAATGAGGGACGGACGGAGATAGAAATGCTGGAATGGATTGTGTATATTTTCTGTTAAGTGAACAGTAGGGCGGGAGGGAGAGTGGGTGAAAGAGAGAGGGAGGGAGAGATAAGGCTAAAATATGGTATCAATCCTGATCTATGGATTTGCTTCCTATTATGCCCTTTTGTTCCTTTCACCCTTGAGGAGCCTGCTCCCATCTAAATGTTTTGATTCTTCTGAAGGATAGCAATATATGACTAAGATAGAGTACTAAATAACTAAATAACAGGTTAGATTAAGTTAGGATTTGAATTTATCTAACTTGACATTCACTTTTAATCATTAAAGCTGATCCAAATTCTTAAACCTGGCAAGTGTTTTAAAGACGACTTGCCTGGCACCCTAGGAGCTCATGCATGTTAATTTAAGGCACCACCACCTGACTGTAGTGCCAGGCACTACAGGTTTATAAGGACGTGCTAGAGGCACTTGCCTCAGATACATTTTAGACGAGAGGGTGTTCTGCCCCATCTTTCACTTTCAATGTTATTAGTTGCTCCCCTAATAGGCAGAGCTTAAATTTGGGGGAGTTAATGGTTGTAAAAGTATATAAAGGGTCTGGATCCTATTCTTCCTTGCTTGACCCTTTTCTCTGTTTTCCATCTGTCCACTTCTTTCTTCACCTTCTCCACTAGCAGCCACCGGGATCAACATTGACAGTTGTCACTTCTGCCCTCCGATAATCTAGTTTGTATGTGTTTACCTTTTGTCTTCAGTTAAAATCTTTTTTCCTAACACTAATCCATGAACTAGATTTATTTTTAACGGAACACAATCTTGGTTTCATTCTTCTCTCACGGTACGCAATCCGTGTTTATTTACTTGCTGCTTACTCTGTTCTAGTAGTTAGTAGCTAGTCATTTAATTACGGAAATTATGAATGAAAAGTTAATTAACTATTTATTTTTTGTAGTAACTTTACTTATGAATATGATCTACCACTTAATCTTCTTAATCTTAATCCATCCATATCCATATAAATGATACTCGGTCCTTTGCTGGTTCGAAATCAATCTTCTGTTGACCTGAAAATCAGTCTAGCAGAGGACTGAACGGCCACCCTAATTCTGACTGATTCAATGAAGCAAAAGACCGAATTTAGTCCACTAAATTATTTTATTATCCTAAAAATTGTTTTAAGTGTTAACTTCTAGTCTACTCTTGATAACTTAATTATGGCTATATGATTTATGTCTATGTTATTTACATATGTGAGTCCCTTTGTGGTCTTTTCATTTTATTCATCTAGCAAGTGCTATGGATCACTATGTACATAATATTATTCTGGAATTTATAAAATAATAATATTAAGTTCAAAATTTTGGCGGCTCACCGTACTCATGCGATCGGCTTTTTAGCACCTCTTATCATCTTAGTATCGTCGTTTCCTATAAAACTCTGACCCTGCAACCAGAACTGATAGGAAACTGTTTACATTAATTTTCTTCGTTGAAAAAAGTAATGTGTTATTTTAGGTTAGATTGTATTGTCTTAACTTATCTTTAACACTTAATCCCTCAACAAGTCAACATTGTTATTTTTATAAGGATTCAGCTATAATTCAAAATTCTCAAAGTTCTCAAAGATACACATGTAGAAAGATAAGTACATACATATAAACCAATGTTGAAAATAATGATAATGCGTAATGTAACGCTCGCTTCCCGATAACGTAAAACACAAAAGAACGTAACGCATAATGTGGGTTATGTGTTTTATTATTTATTCAAATATTAATAAATACAAAATATTCATAATGATTTTTATAAAGAGAATCATCACAATTTGCGATATAAAATCATAATTATCACATGTCTTCACAATTTCTCAACAAAAGTTCATCATATATGCTTAACAATTATCTCAAAAGCATTCATACTTCAGTTTTTAACAAAAATGAGGAAATAGTAACATTCTCTGGTCTAAACATGGAGTTTTCAATAGTTCAAACACAACAAGTACTCATAAATCCATCACACTATCCTAAAACCACTAAATCATCCATATCTAAAATGAGGTTTGAATCATCCGGATTAATTAGTCCTCAACTCCTACGCAGAGGATGCTGCAAAAAGAAACTCGATTAAAATCTCAAAGAATTGTTTGTCTAAAGATAAACATTCAAAGTTTCTAAAGAGCTTACAGGTACTGCCAACTCTTTGTTTCTTTGATGTGGAGCATCTTCATTGTCTTCTTCTACAGTAGCTTGATTATTAACAGCGTCAACATCAAGGTAATCCTTATCTTTCTTATCATGATTATCACCATCTAGCTAACTCGGATCGTCCGGAAGACAAGACTCCTCCTCGACTATCCACTCATCATCAGGAGACAGCTCCGCCAATAAAATGGGATCCATCGTTTGTGCCTTCTTTCACATGTCTGTCTCTTAATATGATATTGTACATAATATAGACAAGAAAGTTGAGACGTTCTTGCTCCAAACGACATCTCTTCTGTGAGTAGACCTTCAATAATGACAACTTATTAACTTACTAGACTAAAAGATATTTATTATTTAGCAATCTTTTAAACTTGGATTTTTCTTACTTGCTCAAAAGTGAGTGGACCTTCAAGAATGACCAACAACTTATTAACTTACTAGACTAAAAGATATGTATTTTTTAGCAATATTTTAAACTTGGATTTTCCTTACTTGCTCAAAAGTGCTCCAATTGCGGTCACATCCGGATGCTCTAGTAGTGAGAGAGAGAACACGAAATGCAAACAGTTGTGCTGTTAGAGTGTCCTCACCAAATCTCTCCCACCAAGATGCTATAAATTTATGTTAGACATCACAAATTTAACATAAGAAAACACCAATATTGTACACTTTAATAACAAATTGAAAGTTATAAAAATTAGTACTTGAACTACGAGAAGCAATAGTCTTCTAAGCTAACTCAGATCTAAACTCTCCTACTCTCTTGTAGGAATCCAGCTCCACATCAGCTTGTGCTCTCTCGCTAATGTCAGGGATCATGTGAGTCATGCATTCATGGAGTCCTTTTTTCACTTGAATGCTCACTAAAATTCTTCCCATCGAAGTATCTAGGATTAAAATAGTAAGTGGCGGCATAGATAGGTTGATGCATCATGTTCTTCCATCTCTTATTAATCAAATTCTGATACGACATTTCCTCTTTATCCCATCACATACCTTTGCAATTGGCGCTCGCCATCATTTCATACAAGAATGTCAAAGAGGGCCTTACATCAGAATCCACCTCTTGAAGGACATAAACTAGTCGAAGTGTAGTGGTAAAACAAAACATCACATTTCCAAAAAATTGTTAAGAGTAGAGAATCGTGTCCTTCGTAGGGGTGGAAACGAACCAAATAGTTAACAAATAGTTTGTTGATTGTTCGAGTAACTATTTGGTCATAATTGATTCGGTAGTTCATTTAACACTAAACAAATAATATTTAGTATTCGAGTTCATTAATGAATAGAGTTTAGCCAGATGTATATTCGATTCGTTTGCTTATCAAATATTCGTTTAAAGTTTGGTCGCTTATAATTTGCATTATTACGCATATGGTGTTATGTTTTCAACCCACTTATATTTTCTACTTAAGTTTTATATACTAATTTTGAGAGGCTTAAAGAATCTTAAATCAGCTTTCTAATGACATATTCAATTAAATATATATACATCATAACTACAAAGAAATAATTTTCATTTATAAATTTAAATACTATTTAAAAATTAAATTCTTGAGCGTAATGAATATACTTTGACGTTCGATAAATATTCTTGAATATTCATGAATATTTATTAAATACTGAGTATTCGAGTTCAAATTCGAAAAACTCCAAATGTAGATATTCAAGTTCGAGTTCGAATTCGATAAATACAATACGAACATCTTAGTATTCGATTTGATTCGTTCGTTTACCACCCCTAGTCCGTTGTCTTCACTCCTTTTGGCTTTCTCGCCCAATTGCTTCTAAGGAACTCTTTAGAAGAGAACATGTTCCTCAACGATTGTTCTAGTACAACCTTTGGAATGTGAGAAAAGAAGTGGCAAATTAAGTCATTACTGGCCGAAGCAATGTTTTAAAAAGCAGGCGCCTAGGCGGGTACAACCTTTGGAGTGTGAGAAAAGAACTGGCAAATCATGTTACAACTGGCTGAAGCAATATTTTAAAAAGCGGGTACCTAGCCCGCCTAGGCGCCCACCTAAGCGTAGGCAGTACTTAGGTTGCCCGCCTAGGTGTTGGGGAATACCTAGGGCAGCGTGGGCTGCTAACGCGGACTTCACCGCTTAAGTCTTGATTGTGATTTCCTCCGCTGCAACCTCCACATCTTCAAATCTCCTTTAAACTCCACTAACTATAAACACCTCCACCTCTGACTTTCAGAAGACTTTCTCCACCACCACTTAAACAAAAGAAAGAAATCTGCCTAGCCGGTAGGCGCTAGTCCGGGGCCTAGTGACGCCTAACGTTTTCTATAATATTGATAATTATTATCAGTTATTGTAACTAAAATTAGAAAAATCGTTTGGCTCTAGGCCAAGTTTGCGTTTAGTCGCTTAGCTTTTATAACGTTAGGCCAAAGTAGCTCCTTTCCACCCATGTACTTCTATATAAAACTAACCCAACCATGGTTATAGCTAAATTGTATGACCCCTTTTGCCGCTTTAGATGTTTCTTGATGAATCTTCATCTTTCCGATATCCTCTAACATTAAGTCTTTGCAGCGTGAGGCACAGTGTCCTCTTCAAAGACTTCCTCGCCTCTATAAGCTTCGATCGGGCCAATACATAAAAGAGTGACTATTGATGATGGCTTGAAGAACGTTCTTTTGATCAATCTCCACCACCATGCTATCAAGACATTGAAATAGATATTTGCCACTCTTAATCGATGCCGATACATTGATGGATTTGTAAAAGAAAGTTCCCTCGGGCGAGTTAACGAAAAAATTGATCAAACTCCCATCTTTCTTGTCTGACCATCCGTTGGAGTCACATAAGCATGCACCAATATTTCTCCCATGCCGCCATATGAGTTACCTTGATTACATCTATTTTCTACCTCATTCTTCAACACCGAATTCCTTATTTCTTATGGAGAAGGATGTTTTACCCTAGCTCGAGTCTCCTAACCTCTTCTATCATCTCTCCAATGTGGGCTAGTCAAGAAGTTGAATGATAACCCATTAGTAAAGATATGTATCCCAATCTTCTGCACAATCACGTCGCTTTGTTTTATTTTGTACTTATAGTCCATTGTTGTTTGTCGTCCTTGAATGTTGACAAATGTGTCCAATAGTCCAATTGATCTAGACGTTGGTGTAAATGCTGAATGGCTTCCATGTATAGTGCTCATTTCTTCCTCACCTTGCAGATCTACCATTCTCCCTATAGAGCGAACCGGTTCGAATTATTTTGCCTTTCCCGATTTCAATTGAATTTATTCTCTTTTATGTGATACAACTAAGAACTTTTTTGTAAATTAATTAGAAACTAGTGTCACATCAACGAAATGAGTGGACGGATTTTGTGGCAAAAGATGTCTAGACGGAAGATTCTATTAGGTTCTGCCCCTTTGAGTCATATTAGTTTCTAATCTTCTAACCAACTATGTCTGTGTGGTTTTTGAATCCTAGCCATTACAAATGGCATCATAATCTGTGTTTGGTCAGGTCTTGGATTGGCAGCTAGTGACTGGTCTCTCGTGGCTACATTGTTTTAAATATCCCTATCATAGCCCATGTATCAGCCAATATGTTCTTTTATAATTCTTGCTGTAAAAAATATGGTCTCAATATCATTTACCACTTTTGGCAATTTTTGGGCAGCATCATGATTTTCTCAATATACTTGGAGTTGTTTATTTATATTGTGTTTACTTGCATATTATTTGTAACTTTTATGAATGTTTTGAATATTTATCGTCTTATTTACTAGGGCAATTGGCTTTTTTGGCGTCTCGCCCCAAACGACATATGACTTCATCTCCTTGGCCTTGCTTGTAGCTTTTAAAACACTGATACCTGGTGACTCTCGATCTCAAAAAGATCGATTGAAATGTTCTAATATAGATTTTGACTTTTATTTGTTTTAAAATATAGATTTCGGTTTATATTCAATTAATGTCCAATCCTGAACAAATATCAGCTTATGTAAATAACTGGAAAGAACTACGTCTCTATTGAGACCAAATTTTCTTGCAAAAATTTCACAAAAGTTACTACCTTTCTCCACACCTCCATTCTTTGGGGCATCAAGTATGAACATTTATGATATATATTCAACATTGTTCAATATGACACTCGGATATTTATTAAATATTTCTTGGGTCTATCAAATATGAACACTTATGATATATGTACACATTATCTGATATGACACCGCTATATCTACTAAATATTTCTTTGGTCTATTAAATATGAGCATTTATGATATATATATATATAAATATATATATATATATATATATATATATATATATATATATATATATATATATATATATATATATATATATATATATATATATATATATATATATATATATATATATATATATATATATATATATATATATATATATATATATATATGCACACATTATTTGATATGACACTGATATTTCATATATATCTCTGATATATCCTCGATATCCTACATACAATATGGAATTTTCCATCGAACACGTCCTCAACATAATTGAAATTTTAGAACACTTCTCGGTTACAAGCGACTAGTGAATATTGTAGTTGTGGCTTAGTTGAGCTTATTGATATTCATTGGTCAGTAAAGGGTAAAAGTTAATGAGTGGAACTCACATCAGGTAAATGAGTTTACAGATCTTTGGCCTACATGTTGAGAGCTAAGCCTGTTGGAGGCTTTGTCTATTTGGGTCATCTGGGTTCCAAGACTTTAGCCAAACTCCCATTGAGGTTTATGTGCCTTTGTCACTATCGTTTGATCTGAATAATTAATTATATTTTTTTTCAGTTTTTATATCATCTAGTGTGTCATTCATGCTAATAGGAACGGAAACACAGGAGGAGGTTACGATGTAACTCGATTCAAGACATGACTTGATCCCTCTCCTGTTATGTTCATAATGAATAGTGGTGCACCAACTTTTCTAACCACTCATCTTGCTTTGGGATCCGTGAAAGATATAAAGCCCACTTTGAGATTTGTGCATCACAAATCTCAAGGCAAGATGAGTGGATAAAAAGTTGGTGCATCACTATTCATTATGAACTTAAGTTCATAATGAATAGTGGTGCACCAACTTTTCTAACCACTCATCTTGCTTTGGGATCCGTGAAAGATATAAAGCCCACTTTGAGATTTGTGCATCACAAATCTCAAGGCAAGATGAGTGGATAAAAAGTTGGTGCATCACTATTCATTATGAACTTAAGTTCATAATGAATAGTGGTGCACCAACTTTTCTAACCACTCATCTTGCTTTGGGATCCGTGAAAGATATAAAGCCCACTTTGAGATTTGTGCATCACAAATCTCAAGGCAAGATGAGTGGATAAAAAGTTGGTGCATCACTATTCATTATGAACTTAAGTTCATAATGAATAGTGGTGCACCAACTTTTCTAACCACTCATCTTGCTTTGGGATCCGTGAAAGATATAAAGCCCACTTTGAGATTTGTGCATCACAAATCTCAAGGCAAGATGAGTGGATAAAAAGTTGGTGCATCACTATTCATTATGAACTTAAGTTCATAATGAATAGTGGTGCACCAACTTTTCTAACCACTCATCTTGCTTTGGGATCCGTGAAAGATATAAAGCCCACTTTGAGATTTGTGCATCACAAATCTCAAGGCAAGATGAGTGGATAAAAAGTTGGTGCATCACTATTCATTATGAACTTAAGTTCATAATGAATAGTGGTGCACCAACTTTTCTAACCACTCATCTTGCTTTGGGATCCGTGAAAGATATAAAGCCCACTTTGAGATTTGTGCATCACAAATCTCAAGGCAAGATGAGTGGATAAAAAGTTGGTGCATCACTATTCATTATGAACTTAAGTTCATAATGAATAGTGGTGCACCAACTTTTCTAACCACTCATCTTGCTTTGGGATCCGTGAAAGATATAAAGTTTCACTTTGAGATTTGTGCATCACAAATCTCAAGGCAAGATGAGTGGATAAAAAGTTGGTGCATCACTATTCATTATGAACTTAAGTTCATAATGAATAGTGGTGCACCAACTTTTCTAACCACTCATCTTGCTTTGGGATCCGTGAAAGATATAAAGTTTCACTTTGAGATTTGTGCATCACAAATCTCAAGGCAAGATGAGTGGATAAAAAGTTGGTGCATCACTATTCATTATGAACTTAAGTTCATAATGAATAGTGGTGCACCAACTTTTCTAACCACTCATCTTGCTTTGGGATCCGTGAAAGATATAAAGTTTCACTTTGAGATTTGTGCATCACAAATCTCAAGGCAAGATGAGTGGATAAAAAGTTGGTGCATCACTATTCATTATGAACTTAAGTTCATAATGAATAGTGGTGCACCAACTTTTCTAACCACTCATCTTGCTTTGGGATCCGTGAAAGATATAAAGCCCACTTTGAGATTTGTGCATCACAAATCTCAAGGCAAGATGAGTGGATAAAAAGTTGGTGCATCACTATTCATTATGAACTTAAGTTCATAATGAATAGTGGTGCACCAACTTTTCTAACCACTCATCTTGCTTTGGGATCCGTGAAAGATATAAAGTTTCACTTTGAGATTTGTGCATCACAAATCTCAAGGCAAGATGAGTGGATAAAAAGTTGGTGCATCACTATTCATTATGAACTTAAGTTCATAATGAATAGTGGTGCACCAACTTTTCTAACCACTCATCTTGCTTTGGGATCCGTGAAAGATATAAAGTTTCACTTTGAGATTTGTGCATCACAAATCTCAAGGCAAGATGAGTGGATAAAAAGTTGGTGCATCACTATTCATTATGAACTTAAGTTCATAATGAATAGTGGTGCACCAACTTTTCTAACCACTCATCTTGCTTTGGGATCCGTGAAAGATATAAAGTTTCACTTTGAGATTTGTGCATCACAAATCTCAAGGCAAGATGAGTGGATAAAAAGTTGGTGCATCACTATTCATTATGAACTTAAGTTCATAATGAATAGTGGTGCACCAACTTTTCTAACCACTCATCTTGCTTTGGGATCCGTGAAAGATATAAAGCCCACTTTGAGATTTGTGCATCACAAATCTCAAGGCAAGATGAGTGGATAAAAAGTTGGTGCATCACTATTCATTATGAACTTAAGTTCATAATGAATAGTGGTGCACCAACTTTTCTAACCACTCATCTTGCTTTGGGATCCGTGAAAGATATAAAGTTTCACTTTGAGATTTGTGCATCACAAATCTCAAGGCAAGATGAGTGGATAAAAAGTTGGTGCATCACTATTCATTATGAACTTAAGTTCATAATGAATAGTGGTGCACCAACTTTTCTAACCACTCATCTTGCTTTGGGATCCGTGAAAGATATAAAGTTTCACTTTGAGATTTGTGCATCACAAATCTCAAGGCAAGATGAGTGGATAAAAAAGTTGGTGCATCACTATTCATTATGAACTTAAGTTCATAGGAGCCTTGCTCTAAAATCATTACATTTCCAAAGTGATATCTCAAACCATTTAAGTGGATGGTAACCCATCTCTTGTTAGTCTTTGTTAGATTGGTGCCTTGGGCCAAATTTTAGGGCTCTTATTGTTCATTTCTTTTGGAAGACCCTTAAAGACTTTTGGGTCTTTGATGTTCCCCATTTCAGTTTATGGTTAGGAATTCTGTAAGCAAGTAGAGATCATCTCTGTTCGGGTTCAAGTTAAGAGTTTTATGAGTTTTTAACCCTTTTGTGATCACCTTTGATGCGGTAATCCCCCCCTTTTGTCTGTAAAGTCTTAGCATGGAAACCACTTTGTGATTTCTTTTCTCTTGTTTTGATCCGTGTGATTGTGTTATTGTGCAATCCACTGTCTCTCAATCTTGATAATTGTCTTGCATCGTCACTAAAACCCCATATTGCTACACAGGTCTATTATTTTTAATCTAGATTCAAACTGATTAAATAGTTAGATAGTATTCTTAATATATATTCGCCAACCACTAGGGGGCTAATTCATTGGGGCAATTTGGGACAAGTGAGACAATTTTAAACCATTAGGGCAATTTCAATGCAACAAAGGAGGATGTCTTGGGATAATAGGACAATTTGAAACTAGAATTGAGACAATTGAAGTGGAATAATTGATGATGTGACACTATATTAAAATGTGATCTATTAAGTCTAATTAACTTAACCAATTTGTTTTAATATAATATTTGTTGTTATATTGTATGTAATATTATATTTTATAATTTTATAATATATTACATTAATTTCATATTACAATATATTATAATTATAAATACTATAATTTGTTAAAATATGTTCAATACTATCAATTAATATAATATGTTAATTTAATATATTATATCATATGTGTGTGTCCGTGTGCATGCGTGCTTGGGTACGTGGTGTTTGCGCGCTTAATACTTATTATTTAATTGTTTTATATTTATCTATTTTATTTATTGATTTTTTTATATTTAACTAAATATTTAATAGAAGTAGCATATATTAGTTTGTTAATATATGAATGGTCAAAGGTATGTTTGACAACTCCCAAAACTAGGACATGATCAATCATGGCTCAGTTCTATCCTAGTCCAGGGAATGGGTGGATAAATCTGTGAACGAGTTTAGTGGCTAAAGTTGACCTATGGAAACAAGCTAATTTTAGCATAGTTTTTGCTGAACAAAGAAAAAAAATCCAAAACTTGGCAAGGATCAGTCTTAGCCCAGAACACACCCTAAAATTATCTCACTTGCCTCAAATTACCTCAATGTGAGGGTTGTGGCTAATTTGGGTTTGGGGGCAAAATTTTTATCATAGATGGGACAATTTTATCTCAAGTGAAATAATTGTCCCAGTATTCTGAAAAACCAATCTATACTATTATTTAAAAGAAGCCCCTTTTGATTTATGTGAGCTTCATCTATAGAATTTCAAAAAATGTTCTCATATTTGAAAAAAAAAAAGGAAAATGCCCTCACACTTGAAAAAGTTAGCTCAACAAAAATTGCTTGATGCCTAGGAAAATCAATGACAATGTCCTCAGACTTGGAAAAATCGAAAAAAAAAAACTAAGAAATTGTCTGTTTCCTTAACAATATTACTACCACACTCCCTCTGGTTTCGTGTCTTCATCCCATGCACCGTTATACGAGTTATTATTTAAAGGATTAATTATAGTCTGGTACCATGTGGTATAATATAATTACACGGGTGACCCTTTGGTTTGGGTATCTACACGAATAACCCTGAGGTTGCTATCTTGTATCACTGCAGCCCAAAATCTAACAGTTTCTTAATACCGTTTGTTTTTTCGCTAACATGTCAAGTAACACAACATGAGAATTTCTAAAATACCCTTTTTACATTCTAGTACCTTGTGGTATAAGGTAATTGCACCCATGACCCTGGGGTCTAAGTATGTAGTATGCACAAAGGTAGCCCTGATTAGTCTCTCAAATCATTTTATTAAGAAAAAGAAAATCAATGAGAATGTCCCCAGACTTGGAAAAATCGAAAAAAAAACTAAGAAATTGTCTGCTTCCTTAACAATATTACTACCCCACTCCCTCGGTTTCGTCTTCATCCCATGCACCATTATACGAAGTTATTATTTAAAAGATTAATTATAGTCCGGTACCATGGTATAATGTAATTACACTGTAACCCCGTGGTTTGGGTATCTACACGAATAACCCTAAGGTTGCTATCTTGTATCACCGCAAATAGAAAATCTAACGGTTTCTTAACACCGCTTGTTTTTTTGCTAACATGTCAAGTAACACAACATGAGAATTTCTAAAATACCCTTTTTACATTCTAGTACCTTGTGGTATAAGGTAATTGCACCCATGACCCTGGGGTCTAAGTATGTACAAAGGTAGCCCTGATTAGTCTCTCAAATCATTTTATTAAGAAAAAGAAAATCAATGAGAATGTCCTCAGACTTGGAAAAATTGAAAAAAAAACTAAGAAATTGTCTGTTTCTTTAACAATATTACTACCACACTCCCTCTGGTTTCGTGTCTTCATCCCATGCACCGTTATACGAGTTATTATTTAAAGGATTAATTATAGTCTGGTACCATGTGGTATAATGTAATTACACGGGTAACCCTGTGGTTTGGGTATCTACACGAATAACCCTAAGGTTGCTATCTTGTATCACCGCAGCCCAAAATCTAACAGTTTCTTAACACCGTTTGTTTTTTCGCTAACATGTCAAGTAACACAACATGAGAATTTCTAAAATACCCTTTTTACATTCTAGTACCTTGTGGTATAAGGTAATTGCACCCATGACCCTGGGGTCTAAGTATGTAGTATGCACAAAGGTAGCCCTGATTAGTCTCTCAAATCATTTTATTAAGAAAAAGAAAATCAATGAGAATGTCCCCAGACTTGGAAAAATCGAAAAAAAAACTAAGAAATTGTCTGTTTCCTTAACAATATTACTACCCCACTCCCTCTGGTTTCGTGTCTTCATCCCATGCACCATTATACGAGTTATTATTTAAAAGATTAATTATAGTCTGGTACCATGTGGTATAATGTAATTACACGGGTAACCCTGTGGTTTGGGTATCTACACGAATAACCCTAAGGTTGCTATCTTGTATCACCGCAGCCGAAAATCTAACGGTTTCTTAACACCGTTTGTTTTTTTGCTAACATGTCAAGTAACACAACATGAGAATTTCTAAAATACCCTTTTTACATTCTAGTACCTTGTGGTATAAGGTAATTGCACCCATGACCCTGGGGTCTAAGTATGTACAAAGGTAGCCCTGATTAGTCTCTCAAATCATTTTATTAAGAAAAAGAAAATCAATGAGAATGTCCTCAGACTTGGAAAAATTGAAAAAAAAACTAAGAAATTGTCTGTTTCTTTAACAATATTACTACCACACTCCCTCTGGTTTCGTGTCTTCATCCCATGCACCGTTATACGAGTTATTATTTAAAGGATTAATTATAGTCTGGTACCATGTGGTATAATGTAATTACACAGGTGACCCTGTGGTTTGGGTATCTACACGAATAACCCTGAGGTTGCTATCTTGTATCACCGCAGCCCAAAATCTAACAGTTTCTTAACACCGTTTGTTTTTTCGCTAACATATCAAGTAACACAACATGAGAATTTCTAAAATACCCTTTTTACATTCTAGTACAAAGGTAGCCCTGATTAGTCTCTCAAATCATTTTATTAAGAAATTAGTCCCTCAAATCTTCAATTATTCCATCAAATCTTTAAAGTTCCTCATTAGTCCCTCAAATCATTTTATAAAAAGGGTTATTTAGATACTAGGCCTGCAGATCTTCAGTAATTCCATATTAGTCCCTCAAATCTTAAGCAATTTCAAAGATTTGAGGGACTAATATGGAATTACTAAATATTTGAGGGATTGATTTCTAAAAACCCTTTCATGAAAGGTTTTGTTTCTTAATAATTCGCTCAGCTTGTTTCAATCGCTGAGCTTTGTATGGTTCCTTACATTCCATGTAAGCAACTTGGATTAAATCCCGCCAAACGCTGAGAAAATTGTGTTTGTATGAAAGAACATTTTTGTCCTTTCATATGCAACTTTAAGCTCCGTTAGCACTTTCACACCGGCCATCAAACTCAGGGTTATCCTTGTAGATACCCAAACCTCAGGGTCACCCATGTAGTTACATCATATTACAAGGTATAGGAATGTAATTAATCCTTATTTAAAAGAAGCCCATTTGGTTTGTGCATGCTTCATTATTATAATTTGGAAAGTGCCCTCATATTTGGAAAAAAGGAAATACCCTTGCACTTGGGAAAAAAAAATAGCGGGATTGCTCCCACTCTTGGAAAAATCTATGAAAATGTCTTCACATGGAAACATCCAAAATAACTAACAAACTATTTGTTCCCTTGGCTTTCCGACTACAACATCTCCCCAGGTTGTGTGTCATTTAGGCATCACGTGCACTAGAATATTAGTAACACCAGGAAGCAAAGCTCCAGTTCCAGTAACCAATGAATAACACCAAAAAGTAAAGTTGTCAGGTTATTGTCCCAATGAATCCCACCCACCCCACCTCCCACCCCAAACCACCCCAAGAGAGTGGAGCGCAAATATACCCATGTGATAAATGTATGACTGTAGAATAACTATGCCCTCGGATTGGAAAGAAAAAGTAAAATGGAGTTATCATTCCCTAATCTTTGACCCTAATCATTTTTTCTCATGAATCAAGACTTGTTAACTAGATATCCAATGGTTCTCTCCGACAATCTACTTAGCACCATATCAGATTCAAGTCACATGAACAAATTGCTGACATGAAACAGAAATATCTTTTTGTTTTTCCTTAGAGAATAGCCTTAGAAACAAGCATAAACTTTCAAAACCACCATATTATATTCTGTTAGTTATATTGGGATCAATATGTCTTTAGTTGGGAATTTTAAAAATAAAAATAAAAAAATAGGATTTGCAATTTTAAGTTCTTCAAAAATTTGGGCGTGGTAATTTTTTATTCTCTTAACTTTGTTGTTAACGCCTTGGTGGTTTCCCCAAAAAAACACCCCAGAAGATATTTAAATGCAGTTTAAACAAATCGACGTCAAGATAACTTTGCAGTATTGAGCGCAATCTAGCGAAAAAGGGGGAAAAAAATCTCTTAAACACTTAGGATATTTATGTACAAAGACAGTGAAATATGAGGATATTATTTTGTAATTTAGCCCACTAATAAGAGACCAGTTTACCTAAGTTGATCTGTTTGAGTTGTCAATTTCAAAATTTAAGATTTCAGGTGCTGATAATGAAACGTAAAAGATCATAGGGGTCAATATATCTCTTTTTAATATAGTGTTTCTATTACTAATTGAGATCTTCACCTGTCCTTTTCAGAGAAGGTTTGCTCCTTGGCATGAGCTGTAGAGAGTATCTTATATACATCATTGCAGATTACAGGATTTTGCAGGACTCGCTACTTGAAGGTGGTGTCGACTACGGCAAACAGTTTTCTTGTTACTATAATCATTTACCTTTTTTGAAATTTTTGAGGCTATTTATTGTAAGTAATAGAAGTAACCACTTCACTTAAAGAATCACTTTACGGCCTGTTTATTGTACGGTAAAGTATTCATTGATGAACTCTCAATGACATTGCACATATGTAATAGTAATAGTTTTCACATCACTGGCTCTCGAACATTTTCTAAATCGATAAACAATAACTTTGCATTTTTGTGAATTTCATTTTGGACCATGGGCACTTATCAGTATCTCGATGCCATATGAAGAAAGGTTTCCAACCCGCACAGGATTACATAGAATAAGATCTACATTTTTTTGCTTAATTTAATTGTGTACATGTCAGCTTCAGAGAATGCAAACCCCGTTCACTTTTCTGATTGACCCTCTATACACTTCAAGGATAAGCCTCAAGTTAGGATGAAACTATATGTTCCCTTTTTTTTTGCTTTGAGATCTCAAAAAGATTGGGTTATGTTATTCCTATTTCGTTATTTCATTGTTTCATTCTTGATTATGTATTATATTAGGGTATCCTTCACTTAAAGCTTGGAGAAAATAAAAACTGGTGTTTAGCTGGAGCAAGAATGACTCATTTTGTGAACATGGAAAAACCATCTTGTTTATTCAGGAGAGAAGAATAACCAAAACAGTATAATCATTTTCAGTTTCCTAATTTTACATTAATCAGAGAAGATATATAGTTTTTAAATCACCAACTGTCCAGTAGACAAGACTCCACTTTCCGACTTAAAAGAGGGATGTAGGGAATAAATGTCTTCATTTTCGTCATTCATCGACAAGGACAGTGAATGGCCTTCACTCAGTATAACATTACGCGCTTACTGCTCTCTCAATGATGCTGTGGCTAGCATATGCCCTGCGGCCTCACCTTTGGCATGACAAAGCTTAACCCTGTTTATTTACCTAAACTTCGACGACAGTTTTCATGAAAATGTGACTTGTGATGAAAATATCAAAAGAAACGCCTCCCCCTCAGAGATAAAAATAACAGCGTCCGTATTTCTACCTACCTAATGTATCTCTTCTTTATCATGACTTGGTATTTGACGATGGAAGGATAAACATTAAAACATAGCACTCATATATATACAAATAGTCGCAACAAAGACAGAGAGAAGTATCAAAAGGAAACCAAAGATTTTGAAGTAGTCCCCATATTCATCTCTTCGCTACTCACTGCAACCGTGGGTATGAGAGTAGATGGTTGTGATGAGATAGAGATCTCTTTGTCTCATCTTTATAAGATCAGGGCTTCACATATTCTCAACTACATGTACATAAAAAGACAGCTTCCCTTTGCTGTCAACACTACGCATTTATAATATCAGTAAGCAACAAGAGAAATGCTTTATTAACTTTGTCACGTAGAGAGATTCTTCATCGACTATCTTTTTATTGACAGCTAGCTATAGCATTTTGATTGGAGATGTCAACATCCTACTTCTCATCCTTATCATAATTTATTCTCCTAAGTTTGTATTAGCGGTACAATTGTTCACCATTTGTTAAATTTCCTCGACAGGGAAAACTACTTGCGACTTACAACATCACACTAACTATTTGGAGTTTTATGGTGGAATATACATGAATTTGTTGTATAGTGATGTTTGAGTGAAGTTCGATCCGGGGTTATTGGTTGAGGATTGTTGATTAGGGCTAGGATTTTTTGCTAGAATTTAACTTTATGGTGTTATTGGTCTTAGGACTAGGATTTGGATTTAACTTTATGGTGTTATTGGTGTTCACGGGGAAAGTTGCTTTGTTATTCATTGTTGTTGAATTCGTTTACAGCTTCTTGGGCCTACAACAAAATTCGAACAAAAGAGAAATTGCCTTTTATTTAAGACGCATAATGAAAACAAAGGATTACAACTTCTTCCTCAGATGAACAAACGCCGGATCTCTATTATACGGATCCTCGCCATGTGGGTTCTTCACCGTGTCGGGACTTTTATTCGTCCGTGGACCATCACAGCAATTCGATCCCGATAAAACCCGGATTCGAACTACAGACGAAGGGGCTCGCTTCACGAAGGAAACGGTTTAAGGGGATCACACTCACGGGAGAGGATCGCCGGGATCACACTCACGGGAGAGGATCACGAGCGTGAGATCTACTAGGAGAAATCACGATATTCTCAGAGCCGACCAAGTCGCTACTCGCTGACAGATCCGACGTCGATCGAACTCGTGCTCGCCGGTGCTCGAAACTATGCGCCGACGGCCAGATCTCGCGAGAGCTCTCTCCCAAATATCGAAAATCCAGATCTCCAAAATCCCGAAATCGACCAAAATCCCGCCAAAATCCACCGAATGAGAAAGACCCCTATTTATAGAATAAACCGCCAGGTTTTACGTTAGCCACCTCTAAAGTTAGTGTTCTACCACCATGCCGAAAGTTACTCGGCCACTTGGCCGAGGTAACTCGGCCAAGTTGGCCGAGGTTCGCCAGAAATGCCGCCACCGCTTTTCTGCCTTTCTCGCATAATTCCTCGCGGACGCCGTCGTTGTGTTTGAGTCCAGATCCGATCAACTTTCGTGAGCTCAATCGGCTCATATGCCCTGCGGCCTCACCTTTGGCATGACAAAGCTTAACCCTGTTTATTTACCTAAACTTCGACGACAGTTTTCATGAAAATGTGACTTGTGATGAAAATATCAAAAAACGCCTCCCCTCAGAGATAAAAATAACAGCGTCCGTATTTCTACCTACCTAATGTATCTCTTCTTTATCATGACTTGGTATTTGACGATGGAAGGATAAACATTAAAACATAGCACTCATATATATACAAATAGTCGCAACAAAGACAGAGAGAAGTATCAAAAGGAAACCAAAGATTTTGAAGTAGTCCCCATATTCATCTCTTCGCTACTCACTGCAACCGTGGGTATGAGAGTAGATGGTTGTGATGAGATAGAGATCTCTTTGTCTCATCTTTATAAGATCAGGGCTTCACATATTCTCAACTACATGTACATAAAAAGACAGCTTCCCTTTGCTGTCAACACTACGCATTTATAATATCAGTAAGCAACAAGAGAAATGCTTTATTAACTTTGTCACGTAGAGATTCTTCATCGACTATCTTTTTATTGACAGCTAGCTATAGCATTTTGATTGGAGATGTCAACATCCTACTTCTCATCCTTATCATAATTTATTCTCCTAAGTTTGTATTAGCGGTACAATTGTTCACCATTTGTTAAATTTCCTCGACAGGGAAAACTACTTGCGACTTACAACATCACACTAACTATTTGGAGTTTTATGGTGGAATATACATGAATTTGTTGTATAGTGATGTTTGAGTGAAGTTCGATCCGGGGTTATTGGTTGAGGATTGTTGATTAGGGCTAGGATTTTTTGCTAGAATTTAACTTTATGGTGTTATTGGTCTTAGGACTAGGATTTGGATTTAACTTTATGGTGTTATTGGTGTTCGCGGGGAAAGTTGCTTTGTTATTCATTGTTGTTGAATTCGTTTACAGCTTCTTGGGCCTACAACAAAATTCGAACAAAAGAGAAATTGCCTTTTATTTAAGACGTACAATGAAAACAAAGGATTACAACTTCTTCCTGTATGAACAAACGCTCGGATCTCTATTATACGGGATCCTCGCCATGTGGGTTCTTCACCGTGTCGGGACTTTTATTCGTCCGTGGACCATCACAGCAATTCGATCCCGATAAAACCCGGATTCGAACTACAGACGAAGGGGCTCGCTTCACGAAGGAAACGGTTAAGGGGATCACACTCACGAAGGAGAGGATCGCCGGGATCACACTCACGGGAGAGGATCACGGAGCGGGTGAGATCTACTAGGAGAAATCACTGATATTACGTAGCCGACCGAAGTCGCTTACCTCGCGATTGTAGATCGGCGTCGGTGAACTTCGTGCTGCCGGTGCTTTCGAAACTATCGTCGGCGGACGTAGATCTCGCGAGAGCTCTCTCCCAAATATCGAAAATCCGAGATCTCGAAAATCGAAATCGACCAAAATCCCGCCAAAATCCACCGAATGAGAAAGACCCCTATTTATAGAATAGGGGAAACCGGCCAGTGGCTGGCCATTTGGTCGAGCCAAGTTAGCCGAGGTGGCTCTACCACCATGGCCGAAGACTTCGGCCACTTGGCCGAGGTAACTCGGCCAAGTTGGCCGAGGTTCGCCATAAATGCCGTTTTCACCGTTTTTCTCGGTCTTTCGGTAATTTTCCTCGGTGGCGTCGTCGTTGTGTTTGAGTCCGTGATCCGATCAACTTCGTGAGCTCAATCGGCCATTTGCGCTGACGGACTAAGCACGGTTGATTCCGCCTCGCCGACGCTTGAGTTTAGTCAACTCGCTTCGCCGAACTTCGCCATCGGGTTTATTCCACGATACGCCGCTTTGTTGACTTCAGACGCTTTGTCGACTCACTTCATGCGTTCGTCGACTCGCTTTATGCGTTTTGCGGCGTAACCACGTCGTCAGCAGTTCTGGGTCGCGTTGTCGGATGGGTCATCGGTTGTCAACCCACCGTCACGAGTCTCGCTCGGGTACTGATAAGCAATTTTCAACGCCTACAGATACCCCCTCCAAAGTGTTCCAGTCTCGATTTTTGACGAGTCTGGGACACTTTGGATATGATGAGCCCTTCACCCTTCAGTTGGTGTGATAGGACTTGTGAATGACCTTGGTGTTTGATCTCTCCACTCCTTTCAGTCTTTCCAGTGCTTTGTAGGATTGCTGAAGGTATTACGGTACTGCATTTTTTTTGTCTGACCGTTGTCGAGATCTTGACCAGAAGTCGATAGGTTAGCTCCAGTATTTGATTCCTCCAACCCTCTCAGGTTCTCCAGTGCTTTGTAGGATACCCGGGGGTGTTACGGTGCTGCATTTATTGCTTGACCGTTGTTGGAACTTCAAACTGTAGCTGATTAAGTTCTCTTGCTGTTGGCTCGTGTTGGTGAACTGTCATTCAATTGACCACCCCACCTTTTTACGACACTTCTCCGTTGGTCGGGGAATTCTTCGCTACGACGCGTTGATTGGCGCCAAACTATCCTTCACTCGGCGAGTGCAACGCGTTGACCGGCGTGCGATCTTACGTGGATCCGAAACGTTGATCCGTGAATCCTTCGCCATTTACACGTTGGTAGGCGCCGCATCGTATTATTCCTTGTTGGAGTAGGATTTGTCCCTCTTTGAGGTTCCACAGTGGGAGGAAATTGAGGGTTATCGGGTTATCGAGTTATCCTTAAGAATATGATAATATTCTCCAGGAACTTCTCGTTAAGAATTAGGAAACAGTTTATACTCGTAATCCTATTCGGAGTAGGATTAGGCGACGCGTTGATCGGCGTCGATGTGATCCGCACGATCGAGTTATCCCTAAGAATATTTTTTGTGGAAATATTCTTCCGGAAACTTCTCAACAAATTAGGAAACAGTTTATACTCGTAATCCTATTTGGAGTACTTGCCATTCTTGTTTGGCCTATTTTGGTGTTATGACGCCGGCGTCAACCAAGGCTTGGATATTATTCTTCAGAGTAATACAAGCCTTGGTGGGGTGATGGACCCTCCGTGGTAATGCGACAGCATTTTGATCCGGTATTGCTAGCTTCCTCTTGATTCATGATAGGTGGTAGCTTGATTTTGTTGTTAGCAAGGAGATATTTGAAGATGGTTGGGACTTCATCATCATCGAAAGAATACTCCTCCTAGAATCTCAGTTTAGGAGTCCTTTGTTGCCTCCAAGGTTACTGTTGATGAACGTCATCAGCAGTTGCAGGTGCTTTAGCCATCGGTTGGCCTCTTTCGGCCTTTTTCCTTTTGAGGAAGCGTTCGGCTTGCTCCCCTTGCTCTTTCAAATTTTTCCGGTTTTGATGGCCTTGATACGATATGGGTTATCCCGAATGCTCAAAGCCATTGCCGACGACCTCGCCCATACGTAGCTACTGCACCGACGCTGCTTAGAGGCATGGCGCGATGCTCGTGTTTTTACGGGCTCGAGGTCTAGATGCAGAGATCATACATCAGCTCTGAGCTGTTGTTGCCGGTGACATATTCTTCCTAAGCCATATCCGCATTGATATTGTGGTGAGTGCAGAGGATAATACCGCCAGAGAGAGCTCCATGCAGGAAGATAAGATGAGTATTTTGAGCCGCTAAGGCCAAGAAGGAAGAAGCTCTCGCCGCTGCCTAGGGAACTCGAATCGCCGGGCGTAAACCGGCCGAGATCAAGAGGCAGCCACGAAGACACTGAATACCGATGAGGAGTCCTTCAGGGCTGAATTGCAGGGAGAACTCCACCAGGCTTATAGTGATGAAGTGTCTCAGCTCGAACAACAAATCCTTTGTCATAGACTTGATGTTTAAACAATTGTAGCTCCTTCTATGTTTACTTCAAGTGAATAAGATCTATTCCCTTCATTGTTTATTATGATTCTTTTACTTCGTCAGAAATAATTAACCATAATACTTATAGGATTTTTGGCAAACCCCCAGCCATCAACGGGTTTGATTAGCCTTTACCAACTACCGTTTGAGTTGGGCTAGCGGCGGATTATCCGGATCCGCTCGCGACGTGACATTGTGCTAAAAGAATGAAACTCTTCTAGACTTGTTGCTATGATATTGAATACATAGGCTCGGTACTCTTTTACGGGCAAGAGACCACCCGCAACGCTGTTACACGTAGACTCATCCCTTCTTAGGCTTCGGATAAAATACCCTGAATCGACTCGTGTCTTCTTCAATCGGAAAAGACTAAACCGGCAGCAGCGTGTGGCGTCGGCTTTATCCCTTCTTAGGCCGGGATAAAATACCCCGAATCAAACTCGGTATCTTCTTCAATGGAAAAAGACTGGCAAATGTTAGGCGTCGGCCAGTTATTAGCCAACCCGACCCTCAATGGGTTTGATGAGCCTTTACCAACTACCGTTTGAGTTGGGCTAGCATGTAGATTATCTAAATCCGTTCTACACACAACGTTGTGCTAAAAGAATGAAACTCTCTTAGACTTAATGCTACGATGTTGAATACGTAGGCTTCGTCTTTTTCACGGGGAGACTAACCCGGCGACGCGTGCTAGGTCTCGACCTATCCCTGCTTAGGATTCAGGATCAAATTCCCCAAGATGAACCTTGGTGCCTTCTTTTGACCGGAGAACGACTGAACCGGGATAAGATTGATTGAGGTGGGAAAGGAAGAATGTATTCTATTTTCCGAAGGTGGAGAGGAAGGAGGATCTTGTCTCCTATCTCCGGGTAAGGGATGAACAAGAGAGGAAGGTTTTGTATCCTATCTCTTGCCAGTGGAGAGGAAGGAGGATCTTGTCTCCTATCTCCAGGTAAGGGACGAATCCTGAAACAAGAGAGGAAGGTTTTGTATCCTATCTCTTGCCAGTGGAGAGGAAGGTTTTGTGTCCTATCTCCGGAAGCTCACGAATTCGAAATAAGAGAGGAAGGTTTTGTATCCTATCTCTTATTGACGGAGAGGAAGGAGGATCTTGTCTCCTATCTCCCGTGTTGGAAAGGAAGGATTTTGTCCTGCTTCCAAGGAAAGAGACTAAAAATGGGATCTCCATTTTGAGAATCTTGAAAGATGAAACTAAGAGTGGGATCTCCACTCAGAATCTAAGACAAGAGAGGAAGAATGTATTCTATCTCTTGCTTCTGAAGAGGAAGGATGTGTCCTATCTCCAGGTGAATGTGGGAAAGGAAGAATGTATTCTATTTCCCGATGAGAAACTAAGAGTGGGGTCTCCACTCTGAGAATCTTAGAAGGGTACGGATAGCTTTCGCTTTTATAGGATTGCTAACCAGAATTTGAAAGTGAACCTCTCATTCGTGGGAGGAATCGAGAGGGGATTTTGCTGGTGGTTGGACCAGGGAGATTTTTAGTGGGCCCACCGTCAATGAATTTGATCGGTGAGAGAATTTTGGAGGAAAACACAATAACTTAGGGTTATCCTCATGAAAATGAGTGAGATATTCTCTGAGGAACTTCCCATCAAAACGGGCTATCCTGAATGTACTAAGGATAATACTTTTTCAGAAACTTCCCGTTTATTGGCATTAATTGCCGGTCGCCATTCTCAGGTGATAGCGATATGCACCGCTTGAGTAGATCGGTCTATTATAAACGGTCCTTCCCATTGGGTTGAATTTACCTTTCTTTTGGAGTTGAGAATTATCGGCCGTCGGCGGCGGGGCGAATCTCCCTCCTTAAAGGTTCTTTGTCGAACTTTCTTGTTGAAAGCCCTCGACATCCTAGCTTGATAGAACTCAATGCATTGTTGAGCCTCCAGCGCTTCTCATCTAACATCTCAAGCTCTTGAGGCGTTTTGATGTTGTTCTTGGTCGTCATCTCTGTTGAAAGAGCGTCGAAGTGGCGGAATCTGGATTTCTAACGGAGAATCGCTTCACACCCGTAAACCGATGCAGGGTCGCTCGGTTGGCGTCGCGTCGGTTGTCGCGATATGCCCAGAGTGCTTCTCCGAGTTTATCGTCCCAGTCTCGCTTGTTATTCTTCACAAGCTTCGACAAAATCTTGATAATCGTCTTGTTGAACGCCTCGGCTAATCCATTTGCTGCTGGATTATAGGCTGTCGACGAGACATCTTGTATCTTGAACTTTTCGCAAAACCTGATGAAGGAATTGCTGATGAATTGGGGACCGTTGTCATGCACGATCCGTCTCGGGACACCATGTCGATAGATGACATGGTGTTTGATAAACTTGATGACGGTACTCGCCTTGACTTCTTTTAGCGGGATTGCTTCGGCCCACTTGGAGAAGTAATCGGTGATCGCTAGAATAAACCGATCGCTTTGGACTGACGGAGGAAAAATAGGACCTACCACGTCCATTCTCCATGTCTCGAATGGCCAGGATGTGGCCAAAGGATGCAACCGCCGAGGTCGATGCATATAATTGGCGTGAATTTGACAGCGTGGCATTTCGGCGTGCTCATTGCGTCATTAATCATTGTGGGCCAAAAGTAGCCCATTCTCCTAATTCGATCGTAGAGCTTGGGACCAGGCTTGTGCGCACCACATTCACCTTCGTGTGCTTCCCGAAGGACCTCTTCTGCCTCCTTGTTTGAAAGGCATCGGAGTAAAAGACCGTCATACCCCCGGCGATATAACATCTGGGTCTCTGTGTTGTAAAAGAATCTTGAAGCTCTTCGCCGGATTGACTCTCTCTCCCTTACGTCTTCTGACAAAATACCGTGCAAGACGTAGTCGATGATAGGAAAGCGCCAATCTCCGGGCTCCAATTTAGTTTGGGTTGCATGTACCTCTTTGATAACTACCCCTTTATCTTCTTGTACCTCATTATATATTGGTACGAAGAGTTGATGAGTTCTGACCGTAACTAGTTGCTCGGTCTCGGAAGGTTGTGCTAACGACACAGCTAACGCCGCTAATGCATCCGCGTAAGCGTTTTGGAGGCGCGGGATATATTCGATGAAGAACTCTTCGAACGAGCCTGCCATTTCGATTGCTACCTGATGATAAGAAATTAGATCTGGATTTCTGACTTCGTAGTCTCCACGGATCTGCCTGGCTATCAGCTGTGAATCGCCGTATGCTTCGAGATATTCGACCCCCAGCTCCTTGGCGAAACTAAGTCCAATAAGCAGCGCATTGTATTCGGCCACATTATTAGAGCATGGTTCGGTGAGTGAATAAGCACGGGGCATGACATGACTCCCCGGGGAAATCAAGACAACTCCGACTCCAGCGGAGATTTTAGAACATCCAGGGGCACTTGTCACATTAGTGGCCCGAAGTTCACAAAATACAATCGCCATATTTGTTGGTGCGATGTAGTGTTGACTTCCTGAACTTCATCCGGAAGATCATCATATAGCTCAACTGCGTCCGTTGTCGGGTTGGCAGCCAAGAGATCGCAAATCGCTTGTCCTTTGACCGACTTTTGTTGTTTGAAGTGCAAGTCATATTGGGATAAGAGCAAGGCCCATTTCGCCAAACGCCAACTCATTGAGGCCGGCTGGGTCATAAATATTCGGACCGGATTTACGTTAGAGATAACATAAATCATCTGTCCGACTAAATAGTGCCGCATTTTCTGAATCACGAACACTAATGCAAGGCACCGCCGACCATTGGGTATCGAGACTCACCACTAATATTCTGGCCGTAATACATCGCCGTTAGTGACCGCCGCCATCGCCCCGCTGGTAAGGCGCTTAACGAGTGATCCGTTGCCTTGGCGTAGATCGAAGCGGTTTTCCGGCAGCGGTGCAACAAGAACAGGAGGTTTAGCGAGATACGATTTGATCTCTTCGAACGCTTTCTGACAGGCGTCGTCCCAAATAAACGACACGCCCTTCTTGTTCAACTTAGAGAACGGTTGGCACTTCCCAGATAGGTTCGATATGAACCGTCGGATGTACGCCAATCGCCCTTGTAACCCCCTGAGTTCTCTCAGATTTCTCGGAGGTTGCAACTCTTGAATCGCCTTCACTTTGTCAGGATCGACATGGATGCCCTTATTAGTGACGACAAAACCGAGGAACTTGCCACTGGACATCCCAAGGAAGGATTTGGCAGGATTCATCTTTAGTTGATGAGTTCGCATGAGCTCGAATACCGTTCTAAGATCTTTGATGTGATCTTCTTTGTCACGGCTTTTTACGACTAAGTCGTCGACGAAACATTCGACCATTTTCCGGAGATGGTCTCGGAAGGTTGTGCTAACGACTACTTGCGCCGCTAATGCATCCGCGTAAGCGTTTGGAAGCGGGATATATTCGATGAAGAACTCTTCAACGAGCCCGCCATTTCGATTGCTACCGATGATAAGAAATTAGATCCGATTTCGACTTCGTAGTCTCCACGGATCCGCCTCGACTATCACCGTGAATCGCCAGATGCTTCGAGATATTCGACCCCGGCTCCTTGGCGAAACTAAGTCCAATAAGCGCCGCATTGTATTCGCCACATTATTAGAGCATGGTTCGTGAGTGAATAAGCACGGGCATGACATGACTCCTGGAAATCAAGACAACTCCGACTCCAGCGGAGATTTTAGAACATCCAGGGGCACTTGTCACATTAGTGGCCCGAGAAGCTCCGTCAAAATACAATCGCCATATTTGTTGGTGCGATGTAGTGTTGACTTCCTGAACTTCATCCGGAAGATCATCATATAGCTCAACTGCGTCCGTTGTCGGGTTGGCAGCCAAGAGATCGCAAATCGCTTGTCCTTTGACCGACTTTTGTTGTTTGAAGTGCAAGTCATATTGGGATAAGAGCAAGGCCCATTTCGCCAAACGCCAACTCATTGAGGCCGGCTGGGTCATAAATATTCGGACCGGATTTACGTTAGAGATAACATAAATCATCTGTCCGACTAAATAGTGCCGCATTTTCTGAATCACGAACACTAATGCAAGGCACCGCCGACCATTGGGTATCGAGACTCACCACTAATATTCTGGCCGTAATACATCGCCGTTAGTGACCGCCGCCATCGCCCCGCTGGTAAGGCGCTTAACGAGTGATCCGCTGCCTTGACGTAGATCGAAACGGTTTTCCGATCGCGTGCAACAAGAACAGAGGTTTAGCGAGATACGATTTGATCTCTTCAACGCTCGACAAAGGCCGCCCCAAACAAACGACACGCTCTTCTTGTTCAACTTAGAGAACGGTTGGCACTTCCGGATAGGTTCGATATGAACCGCCGGATGTACGCCAATCGCCTCTTGTAACCCCCGAAGTTCTCTCGATTTCTGAGGTTGCAACTCTTGAATCGCCTTCACTTTGTCGGGATCGACATGGATGCCCTTATTAGTGACGACAAAACCGGGAACTTGCCACCGACATCCCAAGGAAGGATTTGGCGGGATTCATCTTTAGTTGATGAGTTAGCATGAGCTCGAATACCGTTCTAAGATCTTTGATGTGATCTTCTTTGTCACGGCTTTTACGACTAAGTCGCCGACGAAACATTCGACCATTTTCCGGAGATGGTCCCGAAAATTTTCGTCATCACTACCGGTACGCGGGCGCCAAAGATTTTTCAGCCGAACGGCATGACCGTAGCAATATATACCGATGGGCGCTTCAACGCCGGTGCTTGGCATCATCGGGTGCATCTTGATCGATTGTAACAGAAACCATCCATGAATGACATTCTTTCAAATCCACACGTATTGTCGACTATGACATCGTGATTGGAAGAGGAAAGTCATCCTTCGCAAGCAGCCGCTCGATCTCAGAGTCAACACGCATCCTAATCGAACCATTCTTCTTCGTGGACCGACTATATTCGCCACCCAATCCGGATGTTGAATTTCCTTGATGAATCCCGATTCTATGAGTTTCTTCACTTCGTCAACGATTGCCTGCAAGATTTGTGGACGAAACCGTCTTTGCGGTTGCTTGACAGGTTTGACATCCACCTTGATGTTGAGGCGATGTGTCGCCACATTAGGGTCGAGTCCTGGCATGTCCTCGTAACTCCAGGCGAATACATCGATATACTCCCTGATTAGGGCGATCAACTCTTCTTTCTCTTCCGAGGGAAGAGTATTGCTGATGTTTATGAGCTTAGGATGCTCTTCGTCACCCATATTAACCTGGACTACCTCGTCCTTAGTGGGGGGTTCTCTTTGTTCGAATCTATCCCCAAACTGCTCCTTGAGTTGATGGATCCATGGGTCTTCCCATGTTGGCATATCTTCATCATCCTCAATAGTAGCAGGATCAACTGAAGCCATATTTGACATTAAAGCCTTGAAAGCTTCTCCGAGGCTGGTGTCAGAATCCCATGCCGAAGAATCAGACGAATGTCCGTCTCCCTCATTGGGTGGATTATTATCAATCAGCCATGAGCATTCATCTTCTGAGGAGGATTCGTATCCCAATCCCCTTCTAAATGCGTAGTAGTTATCCGGCTTCCCTCTTGGGACATATGCCGCTTTAGGAGGGACTCAAGGACCTCGCCCAAAACATAGACCTTCCCCTTATGTCAAGTTGTACCCCCACTTCTTCATGATACCCAGTGTTTCTGGACTATATCTGAATGTGTGGAGGATAGGCCCGTTGTCATCTTCATCTTCTTCTAAGAAATGATTCGGCGTTGGAACTGTATCTCCTTTTCCGTAAACCAAGTCTTTTTCACTACTTGATCTTTGTGGGATGACGAGTGTTGTCCCAAAGGAGTCTTGGAACTGCTTTTGTGTAAAGCAAGATGACCGAGTTGGTAAGTGCAACTCTGGATCGTTGTATAAACCTGTCATCACATCATTCAAAGACAAAGGGTACTCTAAATCGTCATTTATTGATTCATCGGCAATTTGCCAATTACAATGTTCATTTGACGATTCTTCATCGTCAAGATTGATTACAAGGGGTACAATGTCATTTAAAACAAAACCACCACTATAATCAAGCCGGTGTCGGCTTCTTCCGCATTGTCAGTGCCTTGGTAGATGATTCGATTCGGACTCATTACCGTAGAGGAGAGAATCGCTGAAATAATTCTCCATCCCCTTAAACGGCCGCTTGTCCGCGACCACCGCCTTGACTCGTTATTCGTGTCTACATATTTGAGACACCGATGAAGAGTAGATGGGACTATAACGCTATCGTGGATCCAAGGTCGACCCAACAATAAGTTATAGGAAGTCTCGCCAATCACATAGCAGTGACTTCGACTTTAAGTCCCCATTTGGCACTTTATCCGATTTTACCAAGCGGCCGAGACCCACTGGTGTTAAATCCATAGATCACCGTGCCTGTTGATGCCAGCTTGCTGGCAGGGATTCCAAGGTGATACATGAGGCGCAGGGACATGATGCTCATAAATGAACCCGGATCGACTTGGATCCTGTTAACTTCACTAGAGCCAATATACCCGTGAAGTATAGCGCCTATCGTGCTTGGAATCCCTCGCCGCATATCCTCCTTTGTAAAAGTAATGCATGGGAAGTGTTTAGCCAAAGGTTGCTTTGTTGGGCCGACTCTTCCGACTCGGCTTAACTGGGTGAGAAAGACTTCAATCGCCTAGAGCCTCTTGTAAGGCTTCCCGGGTCTCCTTCGACAATCGGAGCAACACGTAGAGAGTTATTCTAGCCGGGATGTTTGCCAATTGGGCCATGACATCAAAGCGGTATGGAGAGCTCGATGTTCCCGGTCTATCCCTCACAATCGGGCGATTGAATCGGGACTGCTTCGGGAGTTGAGCTTCCTGGACCTGAGGTTGCTTCTCCTTTGCTTCATTTGCTTTCTTTAGCAATCTGCTGTTGTCCTTTCTGCACGAGTGAGAGAAGTCGTGGCCACCCCGATTCGACAATGTCTTGGCGTTTGGATTTGGAGTCTCGGATACTTGTAGGTGTATTCGTGTCCACTCCTTGTGGCAAAGACTTCATGCTCTTCTTCAGAAAACTGGAAAGTCGCCACTTCTTCATCGTCCTTCTCTGGAATTGCTGAAGCGGCATGGCATAGTTTGCCTTTTCCCTGGACTTCTTTTGGCCGAGGATGTAGTCCATCGATCGTCTTCCGGCAAAGTCGAGGTGGACCCAAAGGATTTCTCCGCTTGCGTCCGTGTGCAGTGCGAGCCTTCTCCGCGTTGCGTGAGGATCTTCATTCACCATCTTCATTGCTACCTTCACAGGCGGCGTCGGTTGAAACCAATCCAAAGGCGTCCAGAGCTTATAGAGACTACATTCGCTCCCACCTTCTTCTCTTGAGGGTTTGAAGTAATGACTCCAACATCGATCAAGGCTTGAATCTTGTCCTTGAGATGGTAGCAGAACTTTGTAGGATGATGTACCGCCCTGTGGTAAGCGCAGTACTTAGGATCTGTAACCTTATTTGCCTCCTCTTGGTTTACAATTGGGGGCAACTGGATTTTGTTATTCTCCGGAAGATATTTGAAGATGCCCGGAACTTCCTCGTCTTTGAACGAGTAAGTCTTGGGAAACCTCGAACCGGAAGGTTTCTGATTTTGAGTTTGTTGGCGCCATTGAGGATGCGATTGCTGTGGTGCACGTTGTTGCGACCGTTGTGGTTGGTCCAACGCTTGATTACGCTTCATACCTTTGCTGGCGTTTTACCTCTGCCACGTGGCACAAAATTCTGTTTGTTCGTGTTTGTTGCCAGCTGGCCTCTTTCTGCTTTCTTCCTCTTAAGGAATCTTTCAGCTTGCTCTCCACGAACCTTCAAGTCCTTCCACGTTATAGATGGTGCCGTCCCCATTGCTTCAAGCACATCAGAACGATTATTGTGGCGGTTTGGAGAATAAATTCCTCGTGATGGGATCCCGACAATTCATTGCTTTGTTACGGAATCGTTTGACGAAGGCGTCTATTGTTTCTCCGTCTTTTGCTTTTCGTCGAGCAATGTCCCGATCGATACCTCGGTATCATCGTCGAAAAAGTTAGCAAGAAAGCCGGTCTCCATGTCGCCCCACCGTGAATGCTCCCTTGAGACGGCGGTACTAATCAAGGCGCCCGCAAGGTACCAACGAATGACCGAACCATCAGGGGCTCATTTCCGGATATTACCCCCAAGTGGGACTTGAAGTATATTAGGTGTTGAGTTGGTGAACCCTTCGATCAAGCGGCGTGAAGTTTATTAAGTTAAACTTAGGGTATGGGATTGATTCCCACTCCTAGGATATGGGCAAGGGATGCGGTTTTCTTCACCTCTTGGCGAAATCGAGAGTTGATTTTGCTCTCGAGGTCTTTGATCTTCTCGCTCTCATGAGCAACAACGTCTACATTATGCCCGGTTGCGTGGTTCGGAGGGTTATCATCCTCTTGTGCTTCCTCCCGTCCGAATGGCCATCTTGGTCAATGTCGATGCGCTGACTTGATTCCCCTCGATGTTTTGTCAAGGCTTGGATCTGTTGGTCATGCATTTCTCTCATCGTCTGCATGGCCATATCCATCTATAACTTGAAGTTTTCCCGTTGCTTATTCAATGCTTCGTCTAGCATTTTAGCCACTTGATGCATGCGATCATAAGCATTTCTTGAGGGCACCCTTCGCTAGATACGATATCGAGGCAATTGGAGCCAACATCCGACGATCATCCTCCGCGGTATCCTCTCGAAGTTTGTCGTAATTGGACCGTCGGATAGTCCCGGACCGCAAACGAGTTAACCGTTGCGATGCGCTAGGAATAGTCCGTGACGACGGTTCTTTGCCGGTCATATTATTAGTGACCTCTGGCAATTCATCCTCTCGGGATGTCATCCTTCTACGGAATTGCCTTGACCTAGGTCTTGGCGTGTCAGTGCTAAGTCTCTGGAAGACCGAGACTCTTTCTGGAGTTTCTTGACAACAATTACACTCAGAAACCTTGTTTTGATAAGCTTGGAGCGTAAGCATGACTGTGTTGGCTTGGGGGAGCCTCTTCGAGATTTCTTCGTACCCCCAGTACGGTAGTATAACTCGTCGGCATAAGTGCCGGAGCAATCTTCCGTATGTCGGCACGATCTCTGCATAACGCCTCATCGCCGATGAAAACGCCTCCTTCCGAGGACGGATTGTTTCGTAAAACCGCCGAAGTAACCCGCCTTGACTTTCGTCGGTGTGAGCGTGAAGTCTCGGCGGACTCGGACTTCGACTTTCAACCGGTATGCGAGTCAGGAATCTTCTTGTCTTTGTGGGTGCGACCCCTATATTAGGAGTGACCAGCGATTCCTTTAGCGCCCCAGCGATCCTTGATGGTAAGCCCGCTGGTCGTGGCGAGTTGGCTTCACGAAAGTTGATGTAGACACCGAAGGTAATTTCGGCCGATACAACTTTGTTGAGGTGCTCATAATTTCGATTTGAGCAGGAGGCGAGTTGGCTGGCAGCTGAGCTTGGATGCGAGGTTAAATTGAAGGTGAAGCGTCGGCGGACTTGGGCTTCAAACTAGCCGACTTGTTGGCGACTTCTTGGCGCCTCCTTCTTCAACTCGGGCTTGTTGCACCAAAGCCCTTGCTTGTGCGAGAGGCGCGCTCCGGATCGCTCTGAAGTGTGGAGCGGTTCCGTTTGACTCGGACCCATTCATTCGCTGTCGCCTGTAGGAGTCGGCTACGATCTCGAACTTCGATCTACGAGTTAACACGGATCTTAGATCCGCCTCATAGCGAACCCCATCCATTGATTCTTTTGCCTGAGCAGTTTGTTTTGCCAGGCGTTGATGTCGCCTCTGACGGGCTCTCTTAGAGAGAGTCACGACGCCATCGATGGGAACTAACTCGAGGAGATAGAGGTTCGAAAATTTGGCCGCTTTGTTGCCGGGAACCACCGTTGTCTGCGGTCTTGGCGGTGGTGGTGGATTTTCGCCTCGCATCGAGGCCGATTGGGTCTTCCTTGCAGCGGAGACCATCTTGGACTTCTGCGGGAACGGATCTGGGCGAGGAAGAGGTACTCCTCGTACTTCTTTTGGTCGAACTCGAACTCGACCTCTTCTATCACCGGGATCTGGATCCGCGGTTGCGACACGACAGCTTCTATGTTGAAGCCGTTGGCTCCCACTGTGGTCGCCAGCTTGTTCGCGGGGAAAGTTGCTTTGTTATTCATTGTTGTTGAATTCGTTTACAGCTTCTTGGGCCTACAACAAAATTCGAACAAAAGAGAAATTGCCTTTTATTTAAGGCGTACAATGAAAACAAAGGATTACAACTTCTTCCTCAGATGAACAAACGCCGATCTCTATTATACGGATCCTCGCCAGTGGGTTCTTCGCCTGCGGGACTTTTATTCGTCCGTGGACCACCGTGCAATTCAGATCCTGGTAGAAAACCGGATTCGGAACTCTGACGTAAAGGGGCTCGTTTCACGAAGGAAACGGCCTAAGGGATCACACTCACGAAGGAGAGGATCGCCGGGATCACACTCACGAAGGAGAGGATCACGGAGCGTGAGATCTACTAGGAGAAATCACGGCTATTCTGGCCGGCCGAATTAGCTTACCTCGCGATTGTAGATCGGCGTCGGTGAACTTCGTGCTCACGGTGCTTTCGAAACTATCGTCGGCGGCTCGTAGATCTCGCGAGCTCTTCCCAAATATCGAAAATCCGAGATCTCCAAAATCTCGAAATCGACCAAAATCCCGCCAAAATCCACCCACGGAATGAGAAAGACCCCCATTTATAGAATTAGGGGGAATGCAAGTGGCTCGGCCACTTGGTAGAACTTCGGCAGGTGGCGGAGGTGGCTCCACCGATGGCGAGCCACCTCGGCCGGCCACCATGGCCGAGCCACTTCGGCCACTTAGCCGAGGTAACTCGGTCAAGTTGGCCGAGGTTCGCCGTAAATGTCGTTTTCGCCGTTTTTCTCGGTCTTCCGGCGTAATTTTCCTCCGGTGACGTCGCCGTTGTGTTTGAGTCCGTATATGATCAACTTTCAGAGCTCAATCGGCTCATTTGCGTTGACGGACTAAGTACGGTTGATTCCGTCTCGTCGACGTTTGAGTTTAGTCAACTTCGCCGTCGAACCGTCATCGGGTTTATTCCACGATCGTCGTTTGTTGACTTCATCGCAGTCGACTCACTTCATCGTTCGATCGACTGCTTCGCGTTTTTCGCGTAACCCGCGTCGTCGGTTACAGGTCGCGTTGTCCGGATGGGTCATCGGTTGTCAACCGCCAATCCGCGAATCTCAGATGCGATAAGCAATTTTCAACGCCTACAATTGGCTTTAGGATTAGAATTAATTTTACTTTATAATGTTATTGATTGTCTAGGATCATAATTAGGATTATGATTTCAAAATCCAAATCCCAATTCTACTCTATACAATCTAGTGAAAAGTTTCAAGAAAAGTTCATGTGGAATCTTCTTGTCTTTGTGGGTGCGACTCTATATTAGGAGTGACCCGCGATTCCTTTAGCGCCCCAGCGATCCTTGATGGTAAGCCCGCTGGTCGTGGCGAGTTGGCTTCACGAAAGTTGATGTAGACACCGAAGGTAATTTCGGCCGATACAACTTTTGTTGAGGTGCTCATAATTTCGATTTGAGCGGGCGAAGTTGGCTGTTGGCTGAGCTTGGATGCCGGGTTAAATCGAAGGTGAAGCGCCGACGGACTTGGGCTTCCAAACCAGCCGACTTGTTGACGACTTCTGGTCAGCCTCTTCAACTCGCGCTTGTTGCACCAAAGCCCTTGCTTGTGCGAGGAGCGCTGGCGCCCGGATACGCCTCGGTGTGGAACGGTTCCGCTTGACTCGACCCATTCATTCGTTGCGGCCAGTAGGAGTCGGCTACGATCTCGCACTTCGGGCTCGAAGTTAACTCGATCTTAGATCCGCCATAGCTTAACCCCATCCATTGATTCTTTTGCCCGAGCGCTTTGTTTTGCCAGCGTTGATGTCGCCTCGACGGGCTCTCTTAGAGAGTCACGACGCCATCGATGGGAACTAACTCCGAGGAGATAGAGGTTCGAAAATTTGGCCGCTTTGTCGCCGGGAACCACCGTTGTCCGCAGCCTTGACGGCGGTGGTGGTGGATTTTCTCGCCTCGCGATTCGAGGCCGATTGGGTCTTCCTTGCGCCGAGACCATCTTGGACTTATGGGGAACTGATCCGACGAGGAAGAGAGGTACTCGTACTTCTTTTGGTCGAACTCAACTCGACCTCTTCTATCACCGGATCCGATCCGCGGTTGCATACTACGCCTTCTATGTTGAAGCCGCTGGCTCCCACCGTGGTCGCCAGCCTTGTTCGGGAAAGTTGCTTTGTTATTCATTGTTGTTGAATTCGCTTACGCCTTCTTGGGCCTACAACAAAATTCAACAAAGAGAAATTGCCTTTTATTTAAGGCGCATAATGAAAACAAAGGATTACAACTTCTTCCTCAGATGAACAAACGCCGGATCTCTATTATACGGATCCTCGCCAGTGGGTTCTTCGCACTTTGGGGACTTTTATTCGTCCGTGGACCACCGTGCAATTCAGATCCCGGTAGAAAACCCGATTCGAACTACAGACGAAGGGGCTCGCTTCACGAAGGAAACGGTTTAAGGGGATCACACTCACGAAGGAGAGGATCGCCGGGATCACACTCACGAAGGAGAGGATCACGAGCGGTGAGATCTACTAGGAGAAATCACGGCTATTCGTAGCCGACCGAATTAAACACCTGCGATTGTAGATCGGCGTCGGTGAACTTCGTGCTCACCGGTGCTCGAAACTATGCCGACGGCTCGAGATCTCGCGAGAGCTCTTCCCAAATATCGAAAATCCGAGATCTCCAAAATCTCAAATCGACCAAAATCCCGCCAAAATCCAAACCGAATGAGAAAGACCCCCATTTATAGAATTAGGGGAACGGAAGTGGCTCCGCCACTTGGCCAGAGAACCTCGACGAGGTGGTAGAGGTGGCCTCCGGCCGGTGGCGAACGCTCTGGCAAACCACCATCGGAACCACCCCGACTTTCCACTGGTAGCTTCGGTCAAGTTGGCCGAGGTTCGCCAGAATGTCGCTTTCGCCGCTTTTCTGCCTTCCGGCTGTAATTTTCCTCCGGTGACGCCGCCGTTGTGTTTGAGTCCAGATATGATCAACTTTCGAGCTCAATCGGCTCATTTGCTGACGGACTAAGTACGGTTGATTCCGCCTCGCCGACGCTTGAGTTTAGTCAACTCGCCGTCGAACTTCGCCATCGGGTTTATTCCACGATACGCCGCTTTGTTGACTTCAGACGCTTTGTCGACTCACTTCATGCGCTCGTCGACTCGCTTTATCGTTTTGCGGCGTAACCACGTCGTCGGCGATTAAGTCAGCGTTGTCCGGATGGGTCATCGGTTGTCAACCCACCGTCACGAATCTCGCTCGGGTACTGATAAGCAATTTTCAACGCCTACAATTGGCTTTAGGATTAGAATTCGAATTTTACTTTATAATGTTATTGATTGTCTAGGATCATAATTAGGATTATGATTTCAAAATCCAAATCCCAATTCTACTCTATACAATCTAGTGAAAAGTTTCAAGAAAAGTTCAAATTAAAATTGGAGGATTGTGAGCTCTCTCCTTGGATTTTCTCTCTCCTCTTCCTCTAATGAGCCCACATTTAAAAACACCGCTAACTAATATTTACCAAACACTTCTAGTTAATATTAAATATCATATATTTATTTAATAAATATTAAACATATTCAATTTTAACTATTTTTAATTTAAATATTTAAACATATTTAATTATAAATATTATTGGATCATTCTTATATTTAATATTAGTTAATCATTTAATATATTTAATATAATTTATCTAGTTTAATATTAAATATATTCATTATTTAGCATATCATAAATTTATAAAATTATCTAAATATTTCATATTACTAGTAAATACATATAATTTTTGTTTAGATATTAGATAAGAAATGTAGAGTATATGTAAATATAATTAATATTTAAAAATTATCTAAGAAAATATTAAATGATGTAAATAGTCATTTTAGTTATTTATTATATTTAATTTTAATACTTTATAATCAGATTCATTACATATATTTAATACATTTAAAATGAAATATTCTTTAACATTTTATACTTTTAATATTTTTATTATTTAATCATTTGTATCCTTATTTTAATATTATACATTTAATAGTCTAATATATTTGATATTAAATATATTAATTATTTATCATGTTTTAAATGTATAAATAATTTACTAAATATGAAGTATTAAATATATTTTTAATATTTATTTAATTATTAGATACGAAATATAGCAAATGCATAATATTAAATATAATTAATTCATATATTAAATAATAAAGTATTAAATATCAAATAGTTTTATATTTATATTGAATGTTTGACAAATTATTCTATTATATTTAATACTTACTTATTTAAATATATGAATCACAAGCAAAATTTAATTTTAAAATTGTAATTATAGAAAGATACTAATTAAATAATGATTATATTTTCTTAATAAAATAGTAGCTATGATTGTTAAAAGTTTTTAAAATTTATACCAAGAATCCATTCAAAAGCTTAAAATCCTCCATAAAAGTCAAGGACTTTAATTAAAAAATCCTAGACCTAATCCTAATCCTAGAATGTAGGATTCTTAGACAACAATCCTAGTATTACCAAACAATCCCGAACTAATAATATGCACTAAGTGAGATTTTTAAGTTTTATTTCTTATCACCCTCAACTAGGATGCTAAAGACACTCTTCTTCCTCATAATTGATCCTCGAGTGATGAAAAAAACGATATGTTAAAATTTTTGGCTAATTAGCATTTAAATACCTTATATACCCTCACTTATTTTTGGCAACACCTATATCTTTTGAAGTTTCTAAAATTTGCATCTAAATACCTTTTATTATGCAAACATGAGAATTTCTCTGAATTTTACCATGTACACTAACAAGTTAATTTTGAACTGTTACAACCCCAAAATCACCAATATCAAATCCCATACAGAGGCCGACACGTGTCCCGCATTACTACTAATCAGACATTCAAGACCGAGATGCCCCTCACGCAGTAGACTCAGCGGTAGTTATCTCGTGTAGAAGTCAAAGGTGGTACTTGTCGACCTCCTCACTAGACCGACTCCACATGCCACCTGCACTCGCCCAACCGGCCGACTCCTTTAGCCGACGACTAGGCTAATCGAGTCGAAAGGCGGTACTTCTCGGCCCTCGACTAAACGAGTGGAAAGATGACGGTTACCTCAAGCCCCTCGCCGACGGTCCATCGCCATCACATTAAATGCATGACCAGAGTCATCATTTCTCCATCTCCGAAAGTCTTTATGACTCATTGGACCTCTTCAGCACGACGCATATTCCATCACCCTCACATTAAACGCTGGGGTGACTCACCACTCTGCCCGGTAGGCACATGCGAATCTTTGGCCGAGCCTTTGCATGGACTCGGCTAAAATTACTCAATTGCCCCACTAAGACTATTATAAATAGAGAAACTATTTGCAGCTCAAAGGTAATGCAATTTTTCGCACCCTTAGACCCAGAGCTTTTACAGTTCATTGGTTTCTTCTCCACTCAAGCTTTATACTAACTTGATCGTCGGAGGAACAACCGGAGAGCCCAACTTCGCCCTCTTATGGGTTTTTTCATGTGCAGGAGAGAGCACCGCACCCATGAACTAGATATCTGAATGAGTTAGAGGACCTTAATCACCACAAACTCACTCATAAACCCCCTTGTCTGATAATCAACATCAACATGAACTTTTTAACCCTTTATGTTTGTTGAATTTGATGTTAAATATTTTCTAATTTTATTTTAAACTTGCCCCAATTATATTTTAAAATAGAATTATGGTGGCTTTAATAGTAAACTCAACGAATGCTATGAGCTTAAAAAAATTCTAAAATTAGCTTGTGAGTGTCTCGGGGAAAAGCTCGGAGAAAACTTTTCGAATTCATATAACAGAAATTTATAAAGTGCAAATTTTAAAAAATTTATAGTATATAAGTGCTAAAAGAAACAAGTAGAGATATATAAGTGTAAAGTAGGGAAAACTATAAGCTATTGGAGGGCTAATTAGCCAAAGAAATTAACAGTGTAGTCCTATTCTAAGAACAAAAGGAAAAATAAAGAAATTAAAGGTAAAAGATCCTCAAGATCTTATTACATCATCATCATCAAATTCATTGGACATAGCACTCTTGTGTCCTTTGAGCAGCTAAAACATTTAACTTTTACTTCATTACTTATATTGATATTTATATATCTATTCTTTGTTTATTACCACGTTGAGCATGTGAGAGACTGAAAGCGAAGTGCGGTTTAGAGCAACTCCAATGGGGAGGCTGCATTTTGCAGCCTCCCCAAAGAATATGCTTGCAAATATTCTTTTTTAGAGGGGAGTTGCTCCAACCACTCCCCTCTATATCAAGCTCCATTTGCATAGTGTACATTATTAAATAATTATTTACATAATACTTTAAATAATTTTAACAATATAAAATGGTAAAAATTATATGAAATAATTTAAAATATAAAATATATTATAAATTAATATGAAAATTATAATATATAATATAATCATATATTTAAATAAAATTAATTATCATTAATGAATTGATAATTAGAAATAGATAAGAGTACATAGAAAAATCTTCATAACTACTATGAAGTCCAATTCTCACTCGTAATGAGTTACGATTTTGGGATAAACGAACTCGCATGATATCATGATCGCTTGTATTATAATGCACAATATGATTGTTGAAGATGAACGCGACGGTTTAAGATGTTATCATTTCAACTCCACAATCAATTCAATGCCGAAAACATGGAGATATCGAACCTAACGATTCCAACAGCCTTGCTCGACATAAGAGGTTGAAAACAAAGAAGCTCATTTTGCACTTCGAAATGCATTGATCGAACATTTGTGGGAAAGACATGGAAATGAAGCGATGTAACTTTTTTTTAAATAATAAAATAATGCCTTTTCATTTTTAATTACTTGGTTCTTGAAATTTTTTATTTCAATTAATATTATTCAATATTAGTCTCATTCTAAAGGTATTGACAAGATATTTTCAACCGTAAAACTTTTATTTAAAAATAATTGGTAAAAATAAACTTATGTTGATTTTAAATTGAATATCTAAAAATAATTAGTTAGTTAGAAGGGTAAATGGGAAATTAAATGCAAAAGGAATAGTATTATGGAGGGGCTGCATATTTGGAGGAAAAACTCCAAATATGCAGCCTGGGGATTTTGCAGCCGAGCTCCTTTTTTTGGAGCTCGGTTGGAGTGTTACCGGGCTGCATTTTGGAGAAATGCAGCCCGGTTGGAGTTGCTCTTAGAGAGCAAGCAAATCCTCTCCCTCTCTTTCTCTGACGGTCCGCCAATCTCTTTATCCCTCAGGATGACCACATAAAAAGAGCAAGCGACCAAATAAAATTTCACAGTCGGCTCACCCGACAAAAAACAAAGCTTGTCTTTAACCTCAGAGAAAATTTGTATTATGATAAGATTCATGACATTAGATCGACATCAAATGGACAAGTATCATTGAATTTAGAGATTCGATCCACTAGTTAATATCTTTGATGTGCGTTTAATAAAAATAGACTAGGTTCAGTAGTTACTTTCTCTTAACTGTATCACAAAACCTATCTACTAACAAATGTACAAAGCGGAAAGTTTACAAGTATGAATATTGATACGGATCAAATATGATGCTTATAGTCTTACTACTAAAGAATATATATACAATATGATTTGTAAGTAAATTTATAGCTCATTTCTGTCAAAATTGAATAGCATACAGCATACTGCTCAAATCGATGAAGGGGGGGAAAATCGAGATATGAGGGAAATACATATACTTTTTTGAGTGAAACTGGGACTTATAAGATTAAAAAAATAGTTATATGATAAAATAATTGTTTACATGAACAAAAAAAAAAAAAATTTCTTAAATTGTAATCCATCAGATGTTTGGGTTATTTACCAAGATTGTTTTCTAATCATTCTAAGGTTGTGATTGGCGAAACCCATCCTAACCTAATTAAGCTATTAATCAGATTAGAATTGGTCCAGATAGGAGGTGGTCCAGTCCTAACCTGCTTAAGGAGAGAAAATTGAACTAGAAATTTTGAGCCACAATTCGGCCGGTTGTTTGTTAAACACAAGTTCTATCTTTTATTTAGGATAGAAGTCACTAGCCTGTCAAACACACCCTAAGATTAAACAACTATAACTATGTGATTCTTACATGTATATAATAAATGGTAGTTTTCACAAACAAACCCCTAAAACATTGGCACCTTCTCGGTGATGGACCCTCCGAACATTGTTTTTACCATTAAACTCCAAATTCTTTTTCCAGGAGACCACAAGAAATCCAAAGAGAGTCTCAAATGATTCCCAAAAATTTTTCCCTCACTACTCCCAAAACGTGAGGAGAGAAGAAGAGCCCCAGAGAAAACTAGGGGAAAGATTGGCCATATAATAATTAATTAATAAGGCCCTCCAATTATAAGAGATATCTTTTGGACGTTTTGTGGGAAAGGTTAACATTATTTGAGAAAATAATGAGGGTTTTCTGGGAATAAATATGGGCTTTTGTTGGGAAACAAAGTTCAGGAGCATTTTGTAAAAAAGAGCTCAAAGTTTGGGTTGTTTTCTGAAATTTACCCACAGCTATGGCTTTTTTTGATTATTTATTTATCTTAGGCGATAATGTAAAATAAAATCCGACGGAGCAACATTATCCGGTTCAGAAGAGCGGCAGACGCACGCCACTCAATAATTATGGTTTTCACACAACCACAAAAACGTCATCTTTCCCGAAACCCTAGATGTAATCCAATCCGTCCATTTCCTAAAGGGTGATCATCAATAAATTTTGACCGTTCATTAGGATTCTATCCAATCCTTTCATTAACTCGAGGTTACGCTGTTCCGGCGGAGGAGTTATGTTAGCGTGTGACGCTTATTTGTAGAAAGAGAATCCATACGGCACGGACACGCAGTTCGCGTAAGTTAGACGCGAATCTTTTCGGTTTGTTTTGGATTTTCTTCACATCTATTAATATCACCGCTTTTTTCTTTTTCTTTTTCTTTTTTTTGGCTCTATATATGTTTTTTTGCAGATATAACCTCCTAAAGTTGGAATTGCATAAATGTATTAACTAAATTCAATCGCATTCACATGTGAAAAGGAACAAAGAAACAGTTATTGAGGACAAAAAATAAGCAAGAAATCAATACGAGACGTATAAAATGTTACTTTGTTCATGTTTTTTCAATGCATACGACTGCTGGAAACAACAAAATTAAAACATTTGCATTCAAGAATGCATTCGTGTTTTCTCGAAAAAATAATGCACTCGTGATAAAGATATTTGTAAATTATCAAAAATATTTTTCATATAAAACCTATCTTCCATTATATCTTTGCACCCACCTTCATTTGTGAAAAAGATTTACAACTTACATGTTGCTTTTGCAAAAAGTTATCTTCTTTCATCATTTTAGTTGGGGTGTTGGGTCCCCCCCCCAGACACCACATTTAAAATAGTTTTATTATGTAGAAACCAACTCTGCTTGTCAATTTATACGTCAATCATCTTTAAATAATTTTTTCTATAATTAATCATATGGACTCACTTTTAAGTCAAGTTTTTTCGATTTTAATGTAATAATTAGCTGTTAAATATCAATTATATTACAAGGATGATCCTTAATTGAGATTAGGTGGGGGTCAATTATCGGAAAAACTTAATTGAAAAGTTGGTCTAGGTGGTTGATTGTAGTAGTAAAAACACCTTTAAAGATGGTTTATATACATATCACCAATCAAATGTGGTTTCTATACAATGATCCTATTTTAAAGGTAGATTTTAGTGAGGAAAAAACTCTTCTAATTGTAGTAAACTTATATTTACAATTTTTTTTCAAAGAACATCAACATATACAATGAAATAAATAACTGCTATGTTTAAGTTACTCATAGTTAAAATAACAAATGTATTTATACATACATGAATTTTTTAACTTCTCCTATTACGGTGACACCTTTGAACATGTTTTTTAACTTCTCCTATTACGCTCAGTGTATAAATACCCTCACTCTCTCCTCCCCCTCTCTCCTCACCTCCTTCCCCTCCCTTCGAAACCCTCGCCTCCGTTATCGTTTCCGTCAGCTCCCCCCTGCTCTCCGTCAAAAATGGGCGGCGACTTTATAACGGAGATCCTGATTCCGGCTGCCGCCGTCATCGGCATCGCCTTCTCCCTCATCCAGTGGCTGCTCGTCTCCAAGGTCAAGCTCTCGCCGGAGTCCAACGCCGCCAGCGGCAAGAAGAACGGCGGCGGCGGATACGGCGACTACCTCCTCGATGAGGAGGACGGCGTTAACGATCACGGCGTTGTTGCAAAGTGCGCTGAGATTCAGAAGGCTATCTCCGAAGGTTTGGATTCGTTTTCTTTGCTTTGTTTTTTTCTTTTTCTTTTTTTTTTCCCTTGTATTTTGTAGATCTGGGGTTTGGAGAGGGGTTGAGGGGGAAAAAAGGCATCTTTAAGTGAAAATTTCGATTTTTTTTCGTAAAAGTAATTTTATTGCGTTTGGTTGTAAAAAAGTCTAGTAGTAAATTCTCCTGGGCATTCTTAAATTAGTAAGTAGTAAAAAAACTCATTTAAACACTGTTTTATTTCATTTGTATCATCCAAATAAACTTGGCAAATAAAACCATGGAAATTTATTTTCCTGAAAATTTAAAGTTTTGTTTTTTCAGTTTTAGTAATAAATATCCAATTGTAAATTCTCTTGGGCATTCCTAAAGTAGTAACTGGGGCTTCATAATTCTTTAATTTATTAGTATAAATTCTCTGGTAGAATATCTTTATCATCTTTCCACGTGCTCAGTATTCTGGCCTGCACGCGCCCCCTATAAAATTTGAATTGGGTAAATCTGGACCGAATTTAAACGGCAGCTTCCTTTTTCGTTTTTTGGGGCCTTATGTAAAAAATTAGAGCTTTGTCCTGTTACTGCTGTCGATTTCTGTCGATTTGGTGAATTGTAACATTGAGAGGGTAAATATTGATTTGAACAGGAGCAACCTCCTTCCTCTTCACTGAATACCAATATGTTGGAGTTTTCATGGTGGCCTTTGCTGTCCTCATCTTCCTCTTCCTCGGCTCTGTTGAGGGCTTCAGCACAAAGGGCCAGCCTTGCACCTACAGCAAGTACAAGACCTGCAAGCCTGCCCTTTTCAATGCCATCTTCAGCACCATCGCCTTCTTGCTCGGTGCAATCACCTCCGTCATCTCCGGCTTCCTCGGGATGAAGATTGCTACATATGCCAATGCGAGAACCACTCTGGAGGCAAGGAAAGGAGTAGGCAAAGCTTTCATTACTGCATTTAGATCAGGTGCGGTGATGGGCTTCTTGCTTGCTGCAAATGGGCTCTTGGTTCTTTACATCTCAATTAACTTGTTTAAGTTGTATTATGGTGATGATTGGGAGGGTCTCTTTGAGGCTATCACTGGTTATGGGCTTGGTGGGTCTTCAATGGCCCTTTTCGGGAGAGTTGGGGGAGGTATTTACACTAAAGCTGCTGATGTTGGTGCTGATCTTGTTGGTAAAGTTGAGAGGAACATACCTGAGGATGACCCGAGAAATCCTGCTGTGAGTTTCTCTTTCCTTCTCTAAGTTATGGAGGTGCTTATTTTCTTTAGGGTAAATTTTAAAGAAACCCCTGAAGTTTATCATACAGAGAATCCCTGAGCTTTCTGACTAAATCAACCTGAATATTGGAAATAAGTTTGAATTATGACAAATCAAAATTTGTGATTAGAAATTTGAATGAAGACTGCTCATGTGGGAGAACAAGACACAGTAACCATGTTTAATCTATGTGTTCAATGCCGTCCATAAGATTTTCCAGTAGTTCATGCTGGATTATTGGAATTTTGAAAGTTCTGGTTTTTCTCTGATTTATAAAGTTCAGGGGCGTTTGTGCAAAAACCCCAAAGTTCTGAGGGTTTTGTGAAATTTACCCTTTCCTTCAATCGTGGGATGAATTGATTACAAGTTTTTTTGAACTATGTTGTAGGTGATTGCTGATAATGTTGGAGACAATGTTGGGGATATTGCTGGGATGGGTTCTGACCTGTTTGGCTCTTATGCTGAGTCGTCCTGTGCTGCTCTCGTTGTTGCTTCGATTTCTTCGTTTGGGATCAATCATGACTTCACTGGAATGTGCTACCCACTCCTTATTAGCTCTATGGGAATCATTGTCTGTTTGATCACAACTCTGTTTGCTACTGATTTCTTTGAGATTAAGGCAGTGAAGGAGATCGAGCCAGCACTGAAGAAGCAACTCATAATCTCCACCGTGCTGATGACTCTTGGTATTGCACTCGTCAGTTGGCTGGCACTTCCCTATACGTTCACTATCTTCAATTTCGGTGTTCAGAAGCAAGTAAAGAACTGGTGAGCTTTAGCTCTCAATTTCCCTTAAGACTGGCTCTATGATGTCAGATAACATATCATCTCATACCCTGTGTTTTTCGAATTTGTAGGGAGCTGTTCTTCTGTGTTGCAATTGGTTTGTGGGCTGGACTGGTTATTGGCTTTGTCACTGAATATTACACTAGCAATGCATACAGGTAATTGTTGTTACCCCCTGCTTAATTCTCAGTTAAATAGTCGTATAAGTAATTCTAGAACAAGGTGATTGCAGATTGTTGTTATAGACAGTCTGATTAAGATATTACGAGACAGATAGGCAGTTTTAACCAACTGCTTTGGCTTGATTAGATTTATATATCTGTTTGACACCATTTTTTCCTCCTTTATGTAGCCCTGTGCAAGATGTTGCTGATTCCTGCAGAACCGGAGCTGCCACTAACGTTATCTTTGGGCTTGCCTTGGGATACAAATCCGTCATAATTCCAATTTTTGCTATCGCCATCAGTATTTTCGTTAGTTTTAGCTTGGCTGCTATGTACGGTATTGCAGTTGCTGCTCTTGGTATGCTGAGCACCATTGCCACTGGATTGGCCATTGATGCCTATGGACCCATCAGTGACAATGCTGGAGGGATTGCTGAAATGGCCGGGATGAGCCATAGGATTCGTGAGAGAACCGATGCATTGGATGCTGCAGGAAACACAACTGCTGCCATTGGGAAGGTATATTACTTCTATTTGGCTCTTCATCTTCGTTAATCAGGGTTTCATGTTCTAGTGATAATTTTTCCAGTGGTCAACTATATTATACTGCAAATTAAATTAGTTATATTTCATTGTATTTTGGAGTTACATTGATGCAGTTACCTGATAGAACATTCACTAGTGGTCTTTAAGTCTGTTTTCAGTTGAAACAAGATTAATTAGAAAAGATAAAAAGGGACAAAAGTGAAGTAATGAATTTCTTTTCCTTTTCACCAAGTTCTGTCAGGTTCTAGATTTTAGGGGTGAGAAGAGAAATAAATTTGTACTTGTTTCTTCTATTGTTGGCTTTCTCTTAGCCATCAAACTAGCTAGCCTTATTTTCTCACTTGCTTCCTAAGAAGTTTGGTTTCTAATTCACTTGATTGTTATATAACACAAGAGAGTTAGAATGTTATAACATTTTTTCAACTATAATGAATCTCTGAGCTGAAGTAATGTTATATGTCAAGCAACAAATAACATAGTCGTCTTCTGTAATGATAAAGGATGTTAAGTGTCACTTGCTAATATCTCAATGTTTAGTGAGCTAAAGCAATGTTATATGTCAAGCAACAGATTACATAGTCGTCTTCTGTAATGATAAATGATGTTAAGTGTCACTTGCTAATAGCTCAATGTTTAGTGATTACGCCAATAATTTATCTATCTCTACTTCTGTGCTGGTGCTGAAATTCTTGATGGGAATTTTTTTGGAACCTTACTTTCTTCATTCTATTGTCTTGATTCATGAACTTGATTTGACTGAGATCCTAATTGATTTTCTTAAACTCAAATTTCTTTTAGGGGTTCGCTATTGGTTCAGCTGCCCTTGTGTCCCTTGCTCTCTTTGGTGCTTTTGTGAGCCGTGCAGCAATCTCAACAGTCGATGTTCTTACCCCAAAGGTCTTCATTGGTTTAATCGTTGGTGCTATGCTTCCCTACTGGTTCTCGGCCATGACCATGAAAAGTGTCGGAAGTGCAGCTCTCAAGATGGTCGAGGAAGTCCGAAGGCAGTTCAACACCATCCCAGGTCTCATGGAGGGCACTGCTAAGCCGGATTATGCGACATGTGTCAAGATCTCAACAGATGCATCCATCAAGGAGATGATACCTCCGGGTGCTCTTGTCATGCTCACTCCTCTCATTGTGGGGACTCTCTTTGGTGTTGAAACTCTCTCTGGTGTTCTTGCTGGCGCTCTTGTATCTGGTGTTCAGGTAAGATGAGGTTTGAAATATGCGGAATAACCACATCTTGTTATATCACTTACTTGATTGAGTATTCTCTTGTTCATTCTGTCTGCAGATTGCAATCTCAGCATCCAACACTGGGGGAGCATGGGACAATGCAAAGAAATATATTGAGGTGAAATACATTGTCTAGTACTTGAACATTTAATATATCATGGTTAAGGTTTAATATATACATGGTTAAGGTTATATTACACGGAGGGTCTAAGTAAAATGTTTGCCTCTACTCATGAAAATGAATGTTACGACATTCATATTAATGATTCGAACTATTCATTATGATCTATACATCATCAAACCTACATGGTTTGGGAAAAGCTGCATGTTTAGAATTTTTTAGAGACTCAAGAAACTGACTTTAAAAACCATTTTAATTTGTTTATGTTCAAATCATTAAATATATATGCTACAAATTTTTTATCCTTATGATTTTTGATCTCCTGAGTTTTATAGAAACTGTAGATCTTCATGAACTGTTTGGATCATCAACATACGCTGTCTAATATGAATTTTTGTATGCGTTGCGCTTCTCTTGGCCAATACTTGAAGTCTTGAACATTTCAATTTCTTCCATTAATTACTCGAGTCATGCAGGCTGGTGCTTCTGAACATGCAAGGACCCTCGGGCCGAAAGGGTCAGACCCACACAAGGCTGCAGTTATCGGGGACACCATCGGTGACCCTCTTAAGGACACATCTGGGCCGTCCCTCAACATCCTTATCAAGCTCATGGCTGTCGAATCCCTAGTTTTCGCTCCATTCTTTGCAACTCACGGAGGACTCCTCTTCAAGATCTTCTGAGATATGGGAAGAAAATAAGCAATTGGTTTGGTGTCTCTCAACCTGTTATGTTCAGTATCCTTTTGATCTGCATTGATAAATTTCTCTCTTTTTTTGTGCTTAGTTCTGTAAGTTCAAGTGGTTTGTACGCTAGGGGTCGGGTTTCAGGCAAAGCAATTTTTTCCAAGTGATAGTAGGGTAGATGATGATGATAAATGTTTGGTGCTGGGCTGGTTATGACAATGATTGCCATTCATAAGAGTTCCATAGGTTGTATTGCGAGGTTTTGTGCTATGCTTTGCATTTTGTTACTAATCCTGCTTGTTTTCTTGGTTTTGCTTTGGTGGTGTCATCTGCATTATAGTGTCACTGTTGTTTTGGTATTAGTAATTTAATCATGATCTTGATGGTAAAGCATATGGATCCTTTATGTCTGACATTCACTTGTGTCTAAGGTTAAAGCAAGCAATATAAGACTAAAGCAAGCAATAGACGAGTCTTGTTTCTGGTTTCTTGGATGAGCAAACTTCGAATCTCATTTGGTGGAGAAGATGATTATAGATTTGACTGGGAAATGTGTTGCATTCAGAAGAATGTCCAACGTGAACAAGACCCTTAAGCGTGATTGGTGCTTCATTTGGGCTTTGGATCACATGGCAAGAGGCATTTATAGAGGAGATCTTGTTCACTTCTATTTATCTTTTGCTGATTCTCCATTTTGGCCCGACGAGAATAGTGTCAACATAAAAACCATTATTTGTAAGGACTTGATGCTTTACATCTGGTTTGTCTATCACACTGCCCACTGTGGTACCATATTCTGTTTTTTTATAAGAGTGTGGAAGAAGAAGAAAAAATACTGCGGGCATGTTTGGGATCCTAGTTTATAATTCACTAGGCTTATAATCCACAAATAAATTATAAGCCAAGGGGATTATAAGCCAAAGTATTTGGTAAAAAAAAATGGATTATAAGCCGCCTTCAGTAGAAGAGTGTTTGACAAATGAGTGGATTATATAATCCATTATTGTTGCCAAAATGACAAAAAAAAGAAAAAAAAAAAGAAAAAGAAAAAGACATGGCTCTAAATTTTAACATTGAATAGATTTTAAAATTATTTTAAATGTTGAGAGTTAAATTTGATATTTACTTGGTCAAACTATATAGCTTATGGGCTAACAAAAAATAAGCTGTGTTAGAGGAGTTTAAATTTTTTTTGGATTTATAAGCCAAAATAAGTCGGTTGCCAAACATGTTGCAATGACTTATACGCCACAAAAAGTGACTTATAAGCCGGTTTGACCAGTTGCAAACATGCCCTGAAATGAATGATGAGATAGATGTTAGTTTTGGGTTCTCTTGTTTTTTCTTCGTAAACTAATAGTTCGGAGCACTTTCTTTTCTTTTTTTTCTTTTTGGGAAAAATGTGTCTAGCCCCCAAAATGAAAAGCCATGGGACTAAGCCCTTACCTTTTTGGTCCATATTAAAAAGCCTAAAAAACGCAATTCTAATATGCTTTTTTGTCCCTTTGTAGTTGTTACCTTAGCAAAAAGTGAAATTGTGTTTTTTTTTATTCCAAGCTACCCTCATACTCAGACTTCTAATTTTCTCTTTTTTTTTTTCCTCATTAACCCATTGAATCATTTTTCTTCCTTCTCCTCCTTTCTCAACCGTACTTTCACTACAACCTTTGTTGTTGCCTCTTCTTCTCTTTCTTCTCATCTGTTTGTAAATCATTATCTTTTTTGTCGTTACAGCCTCTCCTTTGTCATTTTTTTCTCTTTCCTCGATCATCTCCCCGCCTTCTCCTACAATCTTTGCCGCATCTCTCAAAGATAGTCTCATTTGGCTAAAACGACTATCTCCTAATGTCATGTCGTAGTTAAAACTTAATAGTTAATATCAAAGCTTTATAGTTAACATCTAATAAGTTTAACAGTAGTTGTTAACTATATAAATTAGCTTTTAAGTTTAACAAAAAATGTTAACTATATGACTTAGGTGTTAAGTTTAACAGATAGCGATAACTATATGAATTAGCTATTATATTAACTATATAAATTAGTTGTTAAGTTTGATATTAACTATTTTAATTAACAACTACTCAGATAGTTGACATTTATTCCCTAAGGTTATAATGTGGCTTGGATCATTAACATGTAAAATTTTAAATTAACAATTATGCTGTAAACATAACATCTATCATAAAAAATTAACATCCATCATCTAACTTAACAACTTACATATAACGTTAACTATGATACTTAGATGTTAACTATGATGTTAACAACTTACATAAAAAATTAACTATGACACTTAGATGTTAACTTTAACTGTTAAGTAGAGTGAAGAAGCGTGGAAGTTAAACCGGGCATGATGCATGATATCGATAAGGAGGTTCAGAGGCTTCTTGACTTTAAATTCATCAAGGAGGTGTACCTGCCAAAGTGGGTGTCAAACATTGTTCCCGTCCTGAAAAAGAATGGCACTATTCAGGTTTGTGTCTCTTAAAGTCAGTCCCTCTAACCATTACATCGAAACTCCGAAGTTATGGTGATGATCGAGGATTATAGTTTTATATTAATTCTAATATTTTTTTTAAATAAAAAGGAAGTCTTTATTTGAAAGCATCAGTAGCACTAAGGAACTCCATTATTCTAATACTTGACTCTACGGTTACTGTCCTAATCCAATACATCAAGTAGGAATTTATTACCATCCCCATATGACAATTATCAAACAAGAAAGAAAAAAAAAAAAAAAAAATCAAAAAGCCACAATGTGCAAGATCAAACTGAATCTAAACAGGCAAACTCAAACATGATCAGAAACAAGATCATCTTTGTGTAGATTCCACAGTCCTCATGTTCGCACCTGTCATTCCTTCAAGCCTGTCCTTGGTTCTCTCTACAAAATTACCAATTATTTCAGGGAACTGCCTCAGCCCAGACAACGGAAGGATGATCGATGAACGATCAGGCCCGGCAACCTCAGATATTTTCAAGAAATTGTTGCTTCCTAGGTCGAAGGAAAACCTTTTTTGATCCACCCTGATTACTTTAGACATCCCCATGCCTCCAACTTCATCTGAAGAAGAGAATTCAACCAAGCGGTCAACAGTGAGGTCAGATTCAGAAGCTTGTTGGTTGTTGTGGCCTGATATGATTCTAGGGCCCACACCATCCGAAAGTCCATGAGCCGCTCTGAATTTTCGACGTTCTGATTTGGTATCGTAAAGAGTCGTGAGGCCTCTTCATCAATCTCTAGCAAGATATTCCTAAATGCAGTCCATCCTTCATCACCGGAGCTTCATGCAGGGACAATTATTGCACTGCGGTTTCTGCTAAGAGATGCTTCTGAAACCTTAAAAAAGCGCCCCCTTTTGTTCTCTCCAACATCAAAATAAAACACCGTTAGTATCATGTTAGAATTGCCCCCTAGGTTGAGGGCCTTTTTTATGGGATGAAAAGCTGGACTCACGCAGCGTTAACAATTTTTTTCAAATACCCATAAAATTCATGGCCAGCAAGATTCGAACCTGGGTTGCGCTGATACTATCTTAAAGTCAGTCTTTCTAACCATTAGACCAAAACTCCGAAGTTATGATGAGAGTTGAGGTTTATATTTTCATATTCTAACTTGCCCCCGCAAGTTGAGTGCCCTTTTTATGGGTCGAAACCTGGACTCACATAGATGTGTTATTTTTTTAAAAAATTTGCTTTAAATTCGTGGCCGGTGGGATTTGAATCTGGGTTGCTCTAATACCATCTTAAAGTCGGTCCGGTCTATCTAACCATTACACCAAAACTCTGAAGTTATGGTGAGGATCGAGGATTATGGTTTTACATTAATTTTAACAGTGTTGACTATCACAATCTGAATGTGGTGTGTCCCAGAGATGAGTTCCCCTTGCTGATCACTGACATCATGATCGACAATACATGTGGCTTTGAATGCATGTCATTTATGTATGGATACTCCGGTTACAATCAGTTCAAGATGCATGAAGATGATTGGGAGCACACCGCCTTCAGGACCCCGAGAGGGATCTTTGTCTACATGGTCATGCCATTCGGCCTAAAGAATGCCGAAGCAACGTATCTACGGGTGATGAGCAAGATCTTTAGTGAACATCTGTGAAAGACTGTGGAATGTTATGTGGACGATCTTGCGGTCAAGAGCAAATGAAAATAGGATCACCTGTATGATCTAAGGATGACTTTTGATATCATGGTAAAGCATGACCTCTAGATGAATCCGGCCAAGTCATTCTTCAGCGTGTCTAGCGGTAAATTCTTAGGGTTAGTCGTCACGGCCAAAGGTATCCATGTGGACCCAGATAAAGTGAAGGCCATCTTGGAAATGCCACCACCGAGAAACCTTAAAACAACTCAGAGGTCTTCAGGGTCGGTTGACATATATCAGGAGGTTCATCTCGAATCTTTCTAGTCATTGCCAACCTTTCACCAAATTGATGTGCAAGAACACTTCTTTTGTGTGAGACAAAGAGTGTCAGAAGGCATTTGACGAGATCAAAGCTTACCTTACCACTCTTCCAGTTTTAGTTGCCCCGACTACAGGAATGTCATTCATCCTATATAAGAAGTCTCTAGACCATTCGCTAGGTGCCATGTTGGCTTAGAAGAATGACCAGGAACACGAACAATTCATCTACTACCTGAGCCGCACAATGGTGGGAGCCACGATACAACCTAATCAAGAAAGATTGTCTGGCCCTCGTATTCGCGATAGAATATGCGATATTATTTGGTCGGACAGACCATCCGAGTGATATCCCGAGTGAATTCGCTACAGATCCTCATTACAAAACCTCGATCACTCAACTCATGATTGGCAATATGGGCCATCTTACTCTCTCAATACGAAAAGGAGTTTGTGCCCTAACAAGCAGTTAAAGGCCAAGCCTTGGCGGACTTCCTAGTGAATCACTCGGGACGTGGGTGTTCAAAATTTTATGAGGAAATCCCAGATGAAGTCTATGAGTCTGACGTCATGACCCACGTATAGATTTGGCAGATGTGGTTTGATTAGGCCTCCAGAGTAGGGCCTGACAGGCGCATCATTGTAGGAATCGGGGTTGTATTCATCACACTCGGCGGGCATGTCATTCTGCCATCTTTCTCCCTAATCAAGCCATGTTCCAACAACATGACCGAGTACAATGCACTTCTGATCGGACTAGAATTAGTGAGAGAGCTAGGGGTAGAATACCTACTCCTGTACTACAACAAATCAGATCAATGAAGAGTACGCAGTGAAACCCGAAGACGTACTCCTGTACTATAACAAAGCAAAGGGGATGATGAAGGGGGTTCTGAGAGGGGTAGCAGGTACTCTCGCATTGTCTCACGGGGCCTATCAAGATGTGATGGTGGGTAGTCGGCACCTGTATTGCCTGAAACTTGAACTCGAAGTGCTCAAAGCAACTGAGGCCAGCACAACAACGGCCATCGTAGCTGTTCGGGATTTGCGATTCCCTATCATTGATTATATTCTCCACAGGATCCTGCTAGAGGACCCAAAGGAGGCAACATTAGTGCAAAGCGGTTAGCGAGGTTCTACTATGATGTCGGTTCAAAGATGCTGTATCGCCTCTCATTCGACGGGGTACTTCTACGGTGCTTATCTACTAAGGAGGTCGAGAGGGAAGTGAAGGAAGCCCATGGAGGCATGTGTGGTCCTCATCAACCAGGCCCTAAACTCCATGAAAGACTCAGTCGGTTGGGCTCCTATTGGCCCATAATGGTTGCCTATTCTTTGGAGCACGCGAAACATTGTTCGGCTTGTTAGCATCACGCGGACTTCATCCATTACACCTCAGAATATCTCCACTCGACTGTGTCTTCGTGGCCATTTGAGACATGGGGAATGGATATCATCAGTCAGATCAGCCCGCCATCCATCATAGGACATCGGTTCATCCTAGCCATAACTGACTACTTCTCAAAGTAGGCCGAGGCAATCCTAGTGAAGGAAATCAAAACCAGAAATATGGTTAATTTCCTTAGACACTATGTCATATATCATTTCGGTGTGCCCAAATGGATCATCCATAACAACGTCCCTCAGTTCATCATCCATGCCTATGGACGATTTTGTAACAATTCTGGATTGAAGATGTGGCCTTTACGCCCTACAAGCCTACGGCCAATAGGTTGGTTGAGGCCTTCAACAAGACCTCATCAAGATAATGAATAAGTTTTCCTCAAGAAACAAGTGCAATTAGGATGATAAGTTAGGCGAATGCCTGTGGGCCTATCGCACCACGGTACAAAATCTGACAGAAAACACTCTGCTCGCACTAGTCTACGGATGTGAAGTCATCATCCCGTTGGAACTCTAGATTTTATCACTCTGTACTGCCTTGATGACACAAATGACTTCAGAAAAACAATACCCGCCTACGCCTTTGAGAACTGGAAGTCTTAGATGAGAAGTGCTTGGCCACTTAGCAACACATCGAGCTTTACCAAGCACGAATCTCTCGAGCCTTCAACAAAAAAGTCAAGAAAAGAATATTCAAGGTGGGCGACATGGTCTTAGCTATGTGGCGACCCATGATTCCCCCGCACAATTTACGAAGGAAATTCGACGAGAAATGGGAAGGGCCATTTGTAGTAGAGTCAGTCTACTCGAATGGCGCCTATCATCTCATCAACAAAAAGGGAAATCTACAAATATTCCCAATTAGTGGCCAACACTTGAAGAGCTACTACTCGTGATTGCCCGCATTACGGAAATATCCCGAGTGAACGTGTCTCCTTAGGTCCTCCACTTAGGATGTTGCTCTTTTGTACAACCTGAAGGTCCTTTTTGAAATAACACAAAAAATGTGTGTGTGTGTGTGCGCGCGCATGCGCGCGCTGTTTAAAACCCATGATCAAGTGCTATGGATCAGCCGATACACCAACAACAACCTTGAATAGCTCTATTAATGAGCAAAGTTACATGGCAAGAAAGAAAAAGAAAAAAAATGCTAAAGAGCCTGGGCCTCACAGTCCAGCCATGGCTCGCAGCTCCTTCTCAAGGACAACCAACTCATCCCTAAAGCTCAGCACTACCGACACCTAAACGCGTTGGCTTAGAATACGGTCATCCACATCAGCAAAGCCCTCAAGTTTAGCCTGAGATTTAGCAATCTCCTTCTCCCTAAGTAAGATTTCTCCCTAAAGTCTGAGACCTTCCTTGGTAAAGGACCTGGCTTCCTCCCAGACATCAAGTAAGCGCTTTCGCATGTTCTCAAGCACAGACTGCCAATGAGCAAGCTGCTGTTCAGCCAGCTGGACCAACTCTTGATTCGCCTCGATCTTCGCCTCCCGAAGGTCAGTTGAACACCGAACACAATCCAATCAAGACCAAAGTTCGCTCATAGCCAAAGCACTCGTGGGAGCCTTTTCCTGCGTTTTGGCCCTACGCCCTTGAATATCGGCAACTAGTTGTTCACAGAGACTTTGTGCAAGTCGGTCCACACCCGAAGCCTTTAAGTCTCGCCAAGCTACTACTTTAGTAATGAATTCATCTTGAATACCTTTAAGAGCAGTGACTACTTCGGGGTAGGACATGACCTCATAGCTATTCAGACATCCATTCAAGATATAGAGCATGTCCTTTGATTCAAAGGAGGCTCTCTTGGTCACAATCATGAGGCACCGCCTCAGGCCATGATGGAAAAGCATCCATTGAGTCGGCTACGAAATGGTGATTTGCTGCTTCATCTTCGGCCGCCTGAGAAGGAAGTGGAGGTAACTCCGGCCTCGGGCGTAATGGTGCAACAACATAGGCAAGCCTTGGGAGGCTGAGCCCCATAATGATACTTGCCACTCCGAGAGTAATGGACTCTGCCGAGGGTGATCTCAAAACACTTATAGGCATGGGCATTGACGATCGTGCCTCTGCCGTGACCCCGGAACACACAACGACATCAGAAAATGCTGGGGACAACCCAACACCTGAAGCTAGTTCTGCAACTCGTTCCAACGGAACGGTCATGAAGGTCGCTTCCAGATCACCTTCAACAGGAACGTTAGCAGGCGCCTTTGCTTTATCAACAGGCGCGACTGCACCAGAGTATTCTTCGATCCCACATTATATCCTATCCCTACATTGGCACCATGTTGGAACACATCTGATGACTCGACTCCCTTGTTGAGGAATTCGTCCGTACTAGAGGTGATAGCTTCAGTTGGGGCAGACATACTGAAGGTAACGAAGGATGCCCCGATTGGTTCCTCTCGATCGCGAAGCATCAGACTACTCATCCTCATGTTTGAATCCGTGTTGTAAAAAGCGAGAAATAGCGGCGCTTAGCGCTTTCGCTGAAGCGAACCGCTTAAATAACCGATTGCGGGGTGTAATCGCGGGTAAAATTACTTTTTACTCGAAATAGCATTTAGTGGCGAATTGCTCTCTCTCTCTCTCTCTCTCTCTCTCTCTCTCTCTCTCTCTCTCTCTCTCTCTCTCTCTCTCTCTCTCTCTCTCTCTCTCTCTCTCTCTCTCTCTCTCTCTCTCTCTCTCTCTCTCTCTCTCTCTCTCTCTCTCTCTCTCTCTCTCTCTCTCTCTCTCTCTCTCTCTCTCTCTCTCTCTCTCTCTCTCTCTCTCTCTCTCTCTCTCTCTCTCTCTCTCTCTCTCTCTCTCTCTCTCTCTCTCTCTCTCTCTCTCTCTCTCTCTCTCTCTCTCTCTCTCTCTCTCTCTCTCTCTCTCTCTCTCTCTCTCTCTCTCTCTCTCTCTCTCTCTCTCTCTCTCTCTCTCTCTCTCTCTCTCTCTCTCTCTCTCTCTCTCTCTCTCTCTCTCTCTCTCTCTCTCTCTCTCTCTCTCTCTCTCTCTCTCTCTCTCTCTCTCTCTCTCTCTCTCTCTCTCTCTCTCTCTCTCTCTCTCTCTCTCTCTCTCTCTCTCTCTCTCTCTCTCTCTCTCTCTCTCTCTCTCTCTCTCTCTCTCTCTCTCTCTCTCTCTCTCTCTCTCTCTCTCTCTCTCTCTCTCTCTCTCTCTCTCTCTCTCTCTCTCTCTCTCTCTCTCTCTCTCTCTCTCTCTCTCTCTCTCTCTCTCTCTCTCTCTCTCTCTCTCTCTCTCTCTCTCTCTCTCTCTCTCTCTCTCTCTCTCTCTCTCTCTCTCTCTCTCTCTCTCTCTCTCTCTCTCTCTCTCTCTCTCTCTCTCTCTCTCTCTCTCTCTCTCTCTCTCTCTCTCTCTCTCTCTCTCTCTCTCTCTCTCTCTCTCTCTCTCTCTCTCTCTCTCTCTCTCTCTCTCTCTCTCTCTCTCTCTCTCTCTCTCTCTCTCTCTCTCTCTCTCTCTCTCTCTCTCTCTCTCTCTCTCTCTCTCTCTCTCTCTCTCTCTCTCTCTCTCTCTCTCTCTCTCTCTCTCTCTCTCTCTCTCTCTCTCTCTCTCTCTCTCTCTCTCTCTCTCTCTCTCTCTCTCTCTCTCTCTCTCTCTCTCTCTCTCTCTCTCTCTCTCTCTCTCTCTCTCTCTCTCTCTCTCTCTCTCTCTCTCTCTCTCTCTCTCTCTCTCTCTCTCTCTCTCTCTCTCTCTCTCTCTCTCTCTCTCTCTCTCTCTCTCTCTCTCTCTCTCTCTCTCTCTCTCTCTCTCTCTCTCTCTCTCTCTCTCTCTCTCTCTCTCTCTCTCTCTCTCTCTCTCTCTCTCTCTCTCTCTCTCTCTCTCTCTCTCTCTCTCTCTCTCTCTCTCTCTCTCTCTCTCTCTCTCTCTCTCTCTCTCTCTCTCTCTCTCTCTCTCTCTCTCTCTCTCTCTCTCTCTCTCTCTCTCTCTCTCTCTCTCTCTCTCTCTCTCTCTCTCTCTCTCTCTCTCTCTCTCTCTCTCTCTCTCTCTCTCTCTCTCTCTCTCTCTCTCTCTCTCTCTCTCTCTCTCTCTCTCTCTCTCTCTCGTCTCTCTCTCTCACGCCTCTCGACTCGGTCGACTCCATCTCCAGTAGCAACCCTCAGGCGACCACCTCCCTCGCCGCCTTCTCCGACAGCAGCAACACAACCTCCCGTTGCCATTCTCAGATTCTCTGTTGAGGTAATTTTGCTAATTATATTTTATTTTAAAATCAAATTCTTGTTGGTTGTTACTTAGGGGTTCAAATCGGTGACTACTATAGACGACTGAGTGGTTAATTGGATGATAATCAATAAAACAAAAGGAATAAAGTGTTGGTAGTTTAATTACATACACTGCAACTGTTTGGAATTTGATCTTGTCCAAATTGGCAATTGCATTTTATTAAACAACAAGCATTTGCCAATATTTTAGTGGTAGTTGTTTAAGTACTTTCTATCTTTTAGTTTTCGTACATCAAAAGATAGAAGTAGCTGATCAAGTTCTTATATATGCTTTTTGTTTCACTTATTCATTTTCTAAAAGTCCAAATTGACCGCCATTTGACTTTGCGCTATTTGCCGCTATTCTACCGTAATAGCCCCAAATAGTCTTAGCGGTACCTCGCCGCGACACGACGCTATCCACTATTGATAACCTTGGTTTGAATACAAATTTGACACAGAGATGAATATTAAGATGCTTTGGTACTTCAAAATAAGGGGTAAGGAAGTCACAAGCTGATGTGTTCTAATTATAAACGTTGTAAGTGCACAACTTATGTGTGTGTGTAGCATGCAAGTGTCGATCCCACGAGGAAGGTGTAGTCTAAGAAGGATCCTAGAGTGGTTCTTGAATTGTGGTAAAAAAAGAGAATAAAGGTTGGTTTGGGTGTTGATTTAATGCAAATAAAACAAGAAGGGGAATAAAACCATGAGAGGAAAGCAAATAAAAGAGTTAAAAGAAAATCTAGTTATTAAATTAGGAATCTAAATTTGAATCCACTAATTAATTCATACTTAGATTTTAGAACTACTCCCTTTTAATTCTTATATCACTAGATTTCTAAAGCATAGATTATCAAGTTATTTAAAACAAGCATAACCTATCAAATTCATATCAAAGCAATATCACCATTCATGAATAGAAAGAAATAACTAGGAGTAATTCTAGAATTGAAAAAGAATAATCTATCAAACCATTTAAGATAAGCATAGCCTATCAAAAATCTACCAATTATTATTCTAGCTGGTTATCCTAAGCATGATTAATTAAGCACAAAAAGTGCAATTTAAAACCAAATAGAAATTAAACTAGCATCATCTAATTCTAGATATCCTTAAAAATTAGCTACTCATACTACTCCTAGAAAGCAAGAATAAAAAGTAAATAAATACTAAATTACAAAGCATAAAACAAAGCATGAATAAAGAGCAAGAAATTAAATCCTAACATGCAATTTTAAATAAGAAATAAAAAGGAAAAATAAATATTTACATTGTAAGGGGTTGGCCCTCTTGAAGCAAATCTTCATCAACATAAGAGAAGAAAAAGAAATATAAAAGAGGAAAAAAACCTTTACTTTCATTGCAAAATAAAAGTTTTATAATTTGGAAGGCCTTCTAACAAAGAGTAGTTCTCCTCTCCAAAATGAAGTTTATAAATTTTTTACATATCTCTCACCCTCACTATCATCCCTATTTATAGCCTACTACAAGCAATATCAGTCATTGGATCAAAATTAGGCTCCAAGAAATGAAAATCAGCCATTCATTGCATTCTGCTAGAAATTAATCAATTAGTTCATCAATTAGCTAATTGATTAGCTCTCATCAATCAGCTAATCAATTAGCTAATCCCTTAGTTAATTGATTAGCTCATCGATTAATCTGTAATAGAATTTCTCTTCTTTGGTTGACTTGTTGACTCATCTCCTCTTAGACTTTTGGGCTTTGTAGGCTTCTAGGCTTCAAGTGAAGGTCTTTTGGGCTTCTTTTGATCTTTTATTTGATATTTGCTTTATTCTTGCAAATTCATAAAACACACAAAATTAGCAAGTATGTTTATTCAATAGAGTAGATAATGAGTGAATAAAAGTGTAATAAAATGTAGGGATCAAACACCTCTACACCTAAACTTTTGCTAGTCCTCCAACAAAGAAAGAAAGTAAAAAAGAAAGAAAGAAAGATATCCTAACTCACTTTCGTCAGAATCACGATTACATTTAGCGCATACAACAAATCTTTAAATCCCTAGGTTACCCTAGAGGATGAGTTATGTAGGATCGTTGATCTAACACACTTAAACACTAGAAAGGGGTGAATAGTGTTTTATAAAATTTTATGCAAAATAGATAATAAATTGCAATAAGATAGCAACAATCACAGAAATTGAACAATCACAAATGATTATCACATTTTAATTACATTTTATACCCTTATTACCTATGTTATATGAATAACGATATTACTAATAATCATTTTATCTTATTTTGCGTGCTAATAAAGAAATAATGAATAAAAGCCCAAATGACTCAAATTCTCGAAATTCTACCAATATTTGAAGCCCAAATCAAGACAAACAAAGGCCCAAGATACCAAATTGATCCAAGAGAAATTCGTGAAGAAAAATCAAGAAAGACAAATTGGTTGGGAACCAATCGGTTGACCAACCGGTTGGCTAACCGGTTATTAACCGACGGCCAACCGATTGGTTTGCAAATGCATTCTGAATTAATGGTGGATTTCTTCCTTTTGGCTAGGTTTGATCCAATGGTTCACATCAACTCCGTTGGGCTATAAATAGGGGTGAAGGTGAGGGTTTTGAGTGTGAAATATTTTGTAAAACTCCATTTGGAGAGGAGGGTCACTCTTAATTGAGAAGACCTTCCAAAATTATAACTTTGTTACACAATAAATGAAATGTTTCACCCTTCAATTTCCTTTCTCTTCTTCTAATCCAAGGACCAAAAGGAGGATTAGATTAAGATCGGGAGTTGTTGGTTTCTATTTTATTTCTTTTGCATTTTCTTCTTTATTTTCTTGTTTGTAGAATAGATTTACTTTAATGCAATTTACTTTCTTGCAATTTACTTCCATGCAATTTAATTCCTTGCAATTTACTTTCATGCAATGTATTTAATTCTTGTATTTACTTTCTAGAATAGATTTTCCTTTTCTTTCATTCACCTTGAGGCTAGAACCCTCTAAGGAATTACCCTTTTCTAAGTGTGGAGCTAATATTCGTGGGATCCCTAGAGATTGTTTGAAACTAGCTAACAAATCCAACTCATTTTCATGAGATTGAGATAAGCTAAGTGGATCTACTCTAGATTCCTCATATCTTTAATTAATCCTCCATACTTTACCTTCTTTATTTTCCTCTTATCCTTGTTTTTCATTTGTTTGTTATTTTCCTTTATTTTTGATTTCATTGATTTTTACTTCTCTCTCAACCTCATATTCCCTTCATGTGCATATAATCTCAAACCTAGTTTTATTATTATGTGCATATAACCACAACCACATTCTCAACTTTAATTTCTCCTCTTTTGCACATAATCCACAATCCACTCTCTTTTATCTCTCCACATTCACTTTCACCATTTTCTTATTTTCATTTTATTTGAATAACTCCTAATTGTCACGCGCATAATTTGAGAACCAAAACTTGAACAAAACTCTTCCTACTTCCCGTTCCTCGTGGGATCGATAATCTTATATACTATAACTTGATAAAGGTTGTATACTTGCAACTTAGGAGGTAATCATTTATTTCCCATCAACAAACACAGAGATTTTATACTGGTTCCACCTTCCCGGTGTACATCCAGTCCCCAAGCAAATCCCGCTTGAGAGTTTCCACTATGATTTTAAAAACAAATTACAAAATCAAAAGCAAACCTGACCAATTTGCAAGCCCATGCAAATTGCAACAATCTCAAACCTGAGATCACCAACTCTCACACCCGAGAGTTCCTTTTTGAAGAAGAAATACAATTTCTATAAGCCTTGAAGTGTTGGTGATGTGCAGCAGTGGCTTAGGAACTTTTTTTAATCTTTGATATTGCCTAAATCTTATTTTGAATGTAGTGAAATCAATAGCAATATCAGATTCAACCTTTTTAGAATTCTTTTTCTCTCTTTTGGACTTTCAAAAACTCAAGGAGAATGCATAAAAATTGGTATATTATCTTATATTTTTCTAAAGTTTTTGTATATATATGTCCCTTGAAAAGACACTTTTTGAAAGCCAAGAAATGAATATTAACTGAACAAAACGTTCATAAATTCAAATTCTAAAAGTCGAAAATCAGATCGTAGTCGACTACAAACAAATATTAGTCAACTACTCGTAAGAAACGACTTTATAAAAATAGTTTTGTAGCTTAGTAGTCGACTATACCGTAGTCATTAGTCGACTACTCAATTGACGAATGTTGAAAATCGCTTTATAATTTAGTAGTCGACTACACCGTAAAGGTAGTCGACTACACCGTGATATGACGTAACTTGATTTTCGATGTAAGCCCTTAGTAGTCGACTATACTATACTAGTAGCTCCACTACTCGTAATTTTACGAATTATGAAAAAGTGTCTAAGTCTCAATTAGTCGACTATACTGTTCATTAGTCGACTATTCTGTAAAATGACAGAAACTTTAATTTGACATTAACACATGACTAGTCGACTACTATACTAATTAGTCGACTATTAAAGATTAAAATGATGTTAATGCAATATTTTAAAACTTGTAAAATAACTAATAACTCTAATGGTTAATATAGGAGATTTCTATAATTAACCAACACACTAAGCATGTGTTAGTGTGTTCTAAGTGTGTGTGTGTGTGATCAAGGCTTGTATAATAATTCTAAGTAAAGAAGAGAAAAATTTAAATTTAACTTGCTTCTCATCATCTTCGATACTTCATAATGCCTTGAGCTTAGCTTGCACTTGTCCAAATTTGATAATAATGATATCTGCATCAACAAGTTATAATACACACAAAACACATATATAGAACACATATTGTTATCATCAAAATACTAACTTGAGAATATGAAAATCAACATTCTCCCCTTTTGATGATAACAAACAATAATACGTAATCATTTTAAAATTTGCTCCCCAAAGATATAAGCATATAAATACTAACTTTTACTCCCCGCATTTAAGCATACACAATATAAGCATATGCAATTATCCCGTATATAAATACATTATGCAAATACACTACACACTAGACTTACTCCCCCTTTGTTATCAACAAAAGAAGAGAACACATAAGATAAGCAATTTAAGATTTCATCAGTATGAGCTAAAACTTCAAATAAATCATCCAGATTATGAACATAGTCCAATACTTCACCCATCCATATAGGTAAGCAAAGACTTGCCATGAAAATCAATTTCGATAACATCCATTGCCACAACTGTTAATAAAACAAACATGTCTTACTTACTTAACAATAATAGTCATAAAAAGAAAAGTAAACCACACAAAGTTACATAATATCATAAAACTAAATAACATACCAAATGAACTAATCTATTAAAAATAAGTGGTCTAAAATCAAGGTCCTGAAGGTGGAGGTTGATATCCATGAAAGTAGGAATCTAGCTTCTTGTTGAAGTCGTCTAGCATGCGCATCATGACTTGTTGGTTTTCCATAAAATCACGTTGATTGTTCATGATTGCGATGTTCTGATAAAAAATCAGATTCTGACTAGTTTCCAAGTTTAAGATTCGAGCTGACAAGGTGTTGTATTGTGCATCTGAAAAGCAAGAAGGATCTGGTTGTCTAGGTGGTGGAATATTGCTCCAAGATGGTCCAGCATCATGTGACGATTGAGGAATATCTTGGGTTTGTGAAGGTTGAGGGTCATGATGATGTTGTTCTTCAGGTTGAGGTTCAGGTTGGTGTTGTTGAGGAAGTTCAAAATTTAGAATTTTCATCCTAGTTAGGGCATTGGAATCAAAGAACTCGATGGAACGAAGCATGGAAGATTCAGAGTCTAACTCCACACGAAAAGCCTCAAAAATTCTAGTTAGGAATGCACCAAATGGAATAGACCCTCTAGGAATAACAAGAAGATTATCGAAATAAACTTCACCCAATTAACTTGAATATTAGTCATAATCACAGATAGCTTTAGCTAATTCTAAAGAAATGAAATGAAAACTCCCCGCTTTTGGATATAGATTATATGCTAGAATTCTAGCGATAAAGCGAGGAATTGGGCTTAATTTTGTTTGAATGATTCAATACTCCTCCTTGACTCGATGCGAAAATTAAATTTTGAAGAATATTTTCATCATCCATAGAAACATCATGAAGACTAATTCCTCTATAAGGAATGTTGAACATTTTTCCTAGAAGTTTAGGTGTAAATGAAATTTCTTTTCCTTTCACCAAACCGACTATCGCATCTTTGTTATTATCAATTTTTTTATGGGAAATGTTAGCATAAAACAATTGAACAAGAGTTGGATAATAAGGTTTTCGATTTTCTGAAGAATATAGATGTGCTAAACCCACATTTTCAAAATAACTCCTAAAATTATGAAGTACAAAGTCTTCATATTTGATAAACCTACCAGGAGTATTTCAAAAGTTTGTAATTCCTTAAATTTATCTAAGAGATTTGGATCTTTAAGATAATTGTATAATCCTCCACAAAGTTGTGAAGGACCAGAACGAGATCTCTTAGATCTAGACATAATTTTAAAAGAAAATTGTAGAATGAGAAAGCTTACAGGAACCGAGTAGTCGACTGATAGATGTCGGTAGTCGACTAAGATGGATCAAGGTAGTCGACTATCTGACTTGAAATCGAAAAGGAACTGACAATTAGAAAAGAAAAAATCAAATTTGATGAAGATTTAACCTGGAACGGAGAAGCCCTAACTTGGAAGAACTGGTTTCGGTTTTTGGAAGAGAGGAAATGAGAGAAGTGGGTTGAATAAGGAGTTAGGGTAGTTTATTTAGGGTTAAAAAGAATGAAAGGTGTAGATTTAATGTAAAATTTAATGTAGGGTTTAGATTTGTTTCATTTCTAAGGCTAGGATTTATCATAGTTGAATGAATGGTTGAGATTCAAGATAACTTAAGTTATTGGATATTGGGTTTTGGGTTCTAAAACTGAGATCCAATAAGCTATATGTTAAAAATGCAGGCGGTAGTCGATTAATCGGTGTGTAGTCGACTAATCTGCAGCTATAACGTAGATTCATTTCTGCTTTGAATTTTAGTAGTCGACTAATAAAAATAATATAGTCGACTAATCTATAGAACTATATTATAGTCGACTAATCTTAAAACTATAGTCGGCTAATAAGAAAAGAATTTCTATGTTCTAGTCCTATATGTATAACTATGCATGTAGTCGACTAGACAAGCTATTAGTCGACTAATAATAGAATATATGCATATGTACTAATTTAAAAATTAATTTAAATCGTAATAGAACATATACCTAATTCTCTTCTTAATTTAACATAAATTTCTTCTTTTAAGGGTTTTGTTAAAATATATGCTATTTGTTTATTAGTAGATATAAATTCTAATGTAATGTCACCCTTAAGAACATGATCACGTAGAAAATGATGTCTAATATCAATATGTTTTGTAATGAATGTTGAATAGGATTTTTAGATAAATTAATTGCACTAGAATTATCACACATTATAAATGATGTGGGACAATTAATACAATAATCGATAAAGTTTGTTTCATCCATAAGACTTGTGCACATGCTAAACTAGCGACAATATATTACCTTGGTTGTAGATAATGATCTTGAATTTTATTTTTACTAAACCAAGATACAAGTGAGTGTCCTAAGAAATGACAAGTACCACTTGTACTTTTTCTATCGATTTACATCCCAAGAAAATCAAGATCACTATAAGTTAATAAATCAAATGTGCTATTCTTTGGATAAAATAAACCAAAATCTGAAGTACCTTTAAGATATCTAAAAATTCTTTTAACAGCTTTAAGATGTGATTCTTTAGGATTAGATTGAAATCTAGCACATAAACAAACACTAAACATAATATCGGTCTACTAGCGGTAATGTAAAGAAGTGATCCGATCATACCTCGATATAGCTTTTGATCAACATTCTTACCATTTTCATCTTTATCAAGAGATGTTGTAGTACTCATTGGTGTACATTTACTTGATGTATTATCCATTCCAAAACGTTTAAGTAATTCTTTGGCATATTTGCTTTGATTGATGAAAATCCCTTCCTTCAATTGTTTAATTTGAAGTCCAAGAAAGAAGTTAAGTTCACCCATGTGACTCATTTCAAATTCATCTGCATAGTCTTAGCAAACTCTTGACAAAGATTATTGTTAGTAGAACCAAATATTATATCATCTACATATATTTGTATTAACAATATATCTTTATTTATTTTCTTAATAAACAATGTAGAATCAACTTTTCCTATGTCAAAACCGAAGTTAAAAGAAAATTTTTAATCTTTCATACCAAGCACGAGGTGCTTGTTTAAGACCATATAAAGCCTTTTAAGTTTATAAACATGATCGAAAATTTTTCATGTTCAAATCCGGAGGTTGTTCTACAAAGACTTCTTCTTTTATAAAACCATTTAAAATGCACTTTTAACATCCATTTGATATAGTTTAAAATTCATAAAACATGCAAATGCAAGTAAAATTCTAATAGATTCTAAACGAGCAACAGGAGCATAAGTTTCATCATAATCAATTCCTTCTTCTTGATTATATCCTTGAGCAACTAATCGGCTTTATTTCTTATAACTTGTCCAGATTCATCTAGTTTATTTCTAAATACCCATTTTGTTCCTATAATGGATTTATCTTGTGGTCTAGGTACAAGATCCCAAACATCATTTCTTATAAATTGATTTAACTCATCTTGCATAGCATCTATCTAAAATTATCAAGTAAAGCTTCTTTTACATTTTGGGTTCTATTTCGAAACAAATGCAACATGAGCAATTAAATTAAAATGAGATCTAGTAGTAACTTTATCGAAATATTTCCAATAATCAAATCATGTGGATGATTTTTGACTTCTACAAAATCCTTTGGTAAATTATTTTGTAAATCATTATTCTTTGAAATATCTATCATTGGAGTATCATTAGAATTATTACTTAAATCATCATCATCATTTAAAATAGTAGGTGATTTTGAAAACTTTCATCAAAAGAAACATGCATAGATTCTTCAATAACCAAAGTTCTTTTGTTATAAATTCTATAAGCTTTGCTATGATTAGAATATCCTACAAAAATTCCTTCATCAGATTTGGAATCAAATTTATCCAAATTATCTTTTGTATTTAATATAAAACATTTACAACCAAAAGCTTTAAAATAAGAAACTTTAGGAATTTTATTATAAAATAATTCATAAGGAGTTTTCTTTAAAATAGGTCTTAATAAAACTCTATCTAGAACATAGCATCTTTGTAGATCTGACTACGCCCAAAAATATTTAGGTAAATTACTATCACATAACATGGTTCTAGCACATTCTTGTAAAGTTCTATTCTTTCTTTCTACAACTCCATTTTGTGGAGCTGCTCTAGGAAAAGAAAATGTATGAGAAATACCATTTTGTCACAAAAATTTGTAAAAGTTCATTTTCAAACTCTCCTCCATGATCACTACGTATAGTAATTATAGAAAGAGATTTTTGATTTTGTATTTTCTTACAAAAATAGAAAATTCATTAAAAGCATCATTTTGTGTTTAAGAAACATTACCCGTGTAAACCTTGAAAAATCATCAACAATTACTAATACATATTTACTTCCATTTATTGAAGCTACTCTTGAAGGACCAAAAGATCAATATGAATTAATTCTAGTGGTCTACTTGTAGAAATAATATTTTTAGATTTAAAAGAAGATTTATGCATTTTTCCTTTTGACATGCATCACAAAAATTATCTTTATATGAAATCTTAGGTAGACCATTTACGAATTGTTTTTAGAAATTTTAGAAATATGTTTAAAATTTACATGACCAAAACGTCTATGCCATAATATAGAATCATTAGATGATGCAATAAGACAATGTTCATTTGAAACATTTTCTAAGGATAAAACATATATATTATTTTTCTATGACCTTTGTATAATATAGTTATCAAATCAACATCATAAATTAAGCAATATTCTTTTCAAACACTATTTTAAAACCTTTATCACAAAGTTGACTTATACTAAGTAAATTATGCTTAAGACTATCAACTAATAAAAATTATTAATAATAGGTTTAGTAATATTACCAACTGCTCCAATACCTATCACCTTTCCTTTATTGTTATCTCCAAATGTAACTGTACCACCATCCTTGTTTTGAGCGGAGGATAATAAATGAATGTTTCCAGTCATATTATTTTGAACAACCACTATCTAGAATCCATCTATCTTTCTTTGGTACCTGAAAAAATAAATATTTACAATTTTGGTACCCATTTTATGTTGGGTCCATAATAATTAGTCTTTTGGAAACCAAACCCATGAAAAGTTTGATTTACTTATATAATTAGATGATAAACAAACATCTTTAATAAAATTAGAAATATAAGACTTTTTCTTATTATAACTTAAAACTTTAGGAACCCAAATAGATAAGTATTTTGGTTTTGTTTTATTTGAAACATTATCCTTAACATTTTGTTTATAAATTATTGAAAATGATTTTACAAAAGTAGTTTTCTTACAAATGTCTTTTTCAACTTGAAAACCCAAACCTTTTCTCTTTTGAGTTTCTTTTTGATAAGAAAGTAAAGTTTTAAATTCTCTTTACCTTTATTAAATTTACTAACATTTAAGTATATATCATCATATTTTGATTTAATTAAAGAAATATCTTTATCTAAAATACTAATGCGAATCTTTAAATCATTACATTCGATTTTAGATATAAATTTTCATTGGTTAAAAATAATTTTCTTTAAGTAAATTCTCATTTTCTTCTTTTAATTTAATTTCTTGTGAATTAAATTTAGAAGAATTTAAATCGAAATTTCATCTAATAATCTTTTATTTTCACTTTTAAGAAAATTATGTGAAACTTTCAATCTTACAAAAGTTTCATATAATTCATTAAATGCATCTAAAAGTTCTTCATTATCATTTACCTCATCTTGTGCCATGAAACACATATGTGCAACTTCATTTTCTTCAGTTTCTTCATCGGATGAAGAATCATCACTGTCATCCCAAGTTGCTGCCATCGCCTTCCTTTTCTTATTGTTTTGTGTATTATTGAAGAAGTTTGATTTTTGCTTATTCTTCAATAATGGACAGTCTTTCTTCATATGTCCTGCTTTATTACACTTAAAGCAAACGAGTGAGTTATTTGAATTTGAAAATTTGGATTTAAACTTACCTCGTTTTATGAATTTCCGAAATTTGCGTGCAAACATGCTCATCTCTTCATCATCATTATCTGAATCTTCTTTATCAGATGTTATGTTGAATGCAAGCACTTTCTTGTTCTTTGTTTCATCTTCATTCTTTCTATCTTCAATTTGAACTTCATATGCCATGAGATTACCAATAAGGTTCTCCACTGTGAGGGTTGAAAGATCATTTGCTTCCTCTATTGCAGTGATTTTCTTTTCCCATTTAGGAGTTAGTGAACGAAGTATCTTTCGCACCATTTCCACTTGTGTGTATGTTTTACCAAGTCCAATAAGAGAATTTGTGATATCGGTGAATCTAGTAAACATTTCTCCAATAGTCTCATTTTCTTTCATTCTGAACAGTTCAAACCTGTGTACAAGAACAGAAATTTTAGATTCCTTAACTTTATTTGTACCTTCATGTGTTACCTCGAGTGTATGCCAAATATCGTATGCAGATGTAGCCGTTGACACCCTGTTGAACTCATTCCTATCAAGTGCACAGAATAGAGCATTCATTGCTTTAGAGTCCAAATTTACATTATTCCTTTGTGTTGTAGTCCATTCTGCAAAAGGAGTAGTTGGCTTCTCATATCTCGTCTCCACGACATTCCATAGTTCATATCCAATTGATTGAAGATAAATCTTCATTCTGCACTTCCAATAGTTGTAGTTAAGTCCATCAAACATCGGTGGACGATTTGTTGAGTGACCTTCTTTGAATTGTGAAGATTGATCTGAAATTGATGCCATCTTTGACCTTGCTCTGATACCAAATGTAGGATCGTTGATCTAACACACTTAAACACTAGAGGGGGGGTAAATAGTATTTTATAAAATTTTATGCAAAATAGATAATAAATTGCAATAAGATAGCAACAATCACAGAAATTGAACAATCACAAACACAGGGATTTTATACTGGTTCCACCTTCCCGGTGTACATCCAGTCCCCAAGCAAATCCCGCTTGAGAGTTTCCACTATGATTTTGAAAACAAATTACAAAATCAAAAGCAAACCTGACCAATTTGCAAGCCCATGCAAATTGCAACAATCTCAAACCTGAGATCACCAACTCTCACACCCGAGAGTTCCTTTTTAAAGAAGAAATACAATTCCTATAAGCCTTGAAGTGTTGGTGATGTGCAGCAGTGGCTTAGGAACTTTTTTTAACCTTTGATATTGCCTAAATCTTATTTTGAATGTAGTGAAATCAATAGCAATATCAGATTCAACTTTTTTAGAATTCTTTCTCTCTCTTTTGGACTTTCAAAAACTCAAGGAGAATGCATAAAAAATTGGTATATTATCTTATATTTTTCTAAAGTTTTTGTATATATATGTCCCTTGAAAAGACACTTTTTGAAAGCCAAGAAACGGATATTAACTGAACAAAACGTTCATAAATTCAAATTCTGAAAAGTCAGAAAACTGTATCTGTAGTCGACTACAAACAGTCATTAGTCAACTACTCTGTAAGAAATAGACTTTATAAAAACAGTTTTGTAGCTTAGTAGTCGACTATACTGTAGTCATTAGTCGACTACTCTGAATTGACAGAATGTTAAAAATCAGTTTTATAATTTAGTAGTCGACTACACTGTAAAGGTAGTCGACTACACTGTGATATGACAGAACTTGATTTTCAGTGTAAGCCCTTAGTAGTCGACTATACTATACTAGTAGTCGACTACTCTGTAATTTTACAGAATTATGAAAAAGTGTCTAAGTCTCAATTAGTCGACTATACTGTTCATTAGTCGACTATTCTGTAAAATGACAGAAACTTTAATTTGACATTAACACTTGACTAGTCGACTACTATACTAATTAGTCGACTATTAAAGATTAAAATGATGTTAATGCAATATTTTAAAACTTGTAAAATAACTAATAACTCTAATGGTTAATATAGGGGATTTCTATAATTAACCAACACACTAAGCATGTGTTAGTGTGTTCTAAGTGTGTGTGTGTGTGATCAAGGCTTGTACAATAATTCTAAGTAAAGAAGAGAAAAAATTTACATTTAACTTGCTTCTCATCATCTTCGATACTTCATAATGCCTTGAGCTTAGCTTGCACTTGTCCAAATTTGATAATAATGATATCTGCATCAACAAGTTATAATACACACAAAACACATATATAGAACACATATTGTTATCATCAAAATACTAACTTGAGAATATGAAAATCAACAAGTTATAGTCTCGTAAGGGTTTACAGTGAATATACAATGACAACAACATCAAAGCCTTTATCCCAAATGTTTAGGGTAAGCTCCATGAATCCTATTCTTCCATTGCATTCTACTGTGGGACATCTCCTCCGTTAAGTTAAACAATATCATATCCTTCTTAATTACTCCCAACCAAGTTCTTTTAGGTTTATATCTAGATCTCCTAGCCCCATTAACTATAATACTATCACTTTTTCGAACTGGTGCACTAAGAGCTCTCCGTTGTACATGACCAAATCATCTTAGTCAATTCTCTCTTATTTTATACTCAATAGGAGCAACCTCTAATTTACTACGGATGCAGTCATTTTTTATCATATCTTTTAGTGTATACCCACAAGACCATCGCAACATTCTCATTTCTGCTACACTCATCTTTTACACATTTTATATTTTAATTGCTTAACACTCTGACCCATAAAAGCATTGTTGGTCTTATAACCGTCATATAGAATTTTCTCATAAAATCGTTCACTTGCCAATTTGATGAACTCAATATAGAGCTAATTCACTTGATATATTTAAACAATCTAACTAAAACTAGTTTTTACTCAAGAAAATATTTTTATGCATAACTACAAACTAAGTTTCTTAGAAAATCGTTTCATTGTAGTTATACATAACTAAGCTTAACTTAGAAATTTAATTAAAATTCTGAAAAGAACATGCTAACTCTTTGTTTCAATCAATTCCCAAGCCTCTTGATCAATTTTATTTTCCAAAGGATATATATATATATATATATATATATATATATATATATATATATATATATATATATATATATATATATATATATATATATATATATATATATATATATATATATATATATATATATATAGGGCTGGATCAAATGAGAACTCATATCAAATGTGAGAACTAAGAACTTACTCTCTACCGTTAAATCTTTAAACAATTAATGGTTGTGATTAAATTTCATTAAAGTCAAATAATTAGCAAAAGGGCACGGCGGTCCTTTTTATTTACGCAATCAATTACAAGTTTGGTAGTTTCCTTCTTTCCATTCTACTCGCCTCCTTCAATCTGATCAAATTTTTTCATCTTTCTTCATGCTTTTGCATTCATCGGTTTGCAGTTATAATTTTAAGCGTTACAAAAGCGATAATCCGATCTCAAGTTATTTAAATCTTCAATTTTTTATTGGTTTTTTTCCTTTGTTCGGCCGCCTCATTTGTTGCACATCAGCGAGTTTCAGGTTTTCAAATCGTTATTTTTTGGATTATATGTGATTTGATGGAAAGCATTTATTCTGGTAAATCTAATCTTTTTGTTTTCGTTTTTTTCTCCATGTTAATCTCGACGATTTCATGCATATCATCAATTTTGCGATTCTTCAAATTCTTTATTTCAGTTTGTCTTTGTTGTCATTGAATGAATAGTTTCAGTTATCTATAATCATCAGTAGTTATTTATTTTGATGATTGATAATGTGATTCTGTATGTTATAGTAAGAGATTATGTAATTTAACGAAGAGGATTCTGTAAGTTGTTGAAGGCGATTCTATTTTATACAATGTAAGTAATAACATTTATTTTTGAGAGTTGAAAAAGAGATTCTGTAAGTTGTTAAAGGTGATTCTGTAAAAATTATTACATGATTCATCCAAATATTGTATCTGATTACATTAGGCTGTTTGGCGAATCTGTTATTTTATTTTCGAGATTCGTAACAATGATAAAGTGATTACGTAGGTAATAATATGGGATTACGTATATTGATAAAGTGATTACATTAGTTATAGTAAAAGATTACGTAAAAAAATAATGTGATTACGTATGTTATAGTAAGAGATTATGTAATTTAACGAAGAGGATTCTGTAAATTGTTAAAGGCGATTCTGTAAATCGTCGTAAAGGATATTTTCAAATGTACTCACGTACAAATTTAGAAGATTTGGACATGGTAAAGTTTTCAACAAACTTTTATAATTTGCTTTTTATGGCAATAAAGTTAACACAATCGATTAAATCGATGGCGATTACGTAAAAATAACTTTTAGATTATGTAAATTGATATATGAGATTCTGCTTAATATACTAAGTGATTTTGTAACTATGTTAACTGGATTCTGTAAGTACAACATGAGATTCTGTAACACTAGTAACTAGATTCTGTAAGTTATAACTTGCGATTCTGTTTCGTATCAAATTGAACATAATCTAGACGTTCAATTTCGTCTTTGTGAAACCCTAGTTGCTATCGCCGATTTTAGAAAGGAATCGCTGCGTTTACAATTTCCCAAAAAATTACTGCGCGTGCCTATTAATTGTAACCGACTAGATTATGGAATTTTTTTAAAATAAATTAGTTGTTAAAGGCGGTTTTGAAGGTGATCAGTTTTTTCCTTTTAAATCTGTCTGCTATTTACTTGTTACCCTCATTTCAGTTTGTAAGTTTCATTTAATTTCAAATTTGCCACCTGATTTTTTGCAGAATCTGAGCCCTTGTCCTTATATCATGGACGGTAGATATTTGGTTCTTAATTCTCATAATTATTTGGGTTCTCATTGGAACCGGCCCATATATATATATATATATATATATATATATATTGTAAAACCCCGATAATTTGAATATTTTGTGATATATATTGATAAATATATTTTATGGTGACAAATATCATTAAATGACATTTGAGTATGTTAGCAAGAGCTTTGAGTACAAACAAGTTCACATTTGTGAGAGAAACGTGTCAAAACATGCACGAAACATGCACGAGTATAAATCTGGAAATAATGACCAGTTATACGTTTATAGGTTTTACACAATGCTACAGTTATAATCTAGAAAACCTTAAAACACCAAAGTTATAGGTATCTTCAACAGCTTTCCAACAAATCTTATATCACCTCATTTGGAGTTCGTATGAGAAAGTTATGGTCAAACTACCGAAGGGGGATACTTTCGTAGTCAAAACAGATTTCCTGGTTCTTATTTGGATTTCGGGTCTGACTGGGTTATTTCGGGTTTACCTGTATATAAATACATGTTTTCACGAATTTTCACATCTTTTATCAGAACTCTCAAACCCTAACAACCACCAAACCCTCCTCTAAACCCTAGAACTTTCTCTTGAGAATTCAAGAGCCTTTGAAGCAAGATTTCACCTTTGATTGGCGCGCAGCTTAGGGATCTACCTCGCCTTTGCATCCTTCACTTGTTTTAACAAGATTTCAGGCGAGTTTCATCTCTGCTAACCCTACACCTAATTTTTCAGAGAATCGTTTTAATGAAATTCTTTCACAAGGTTTTATTGAGCCTAAAAGAACTAGTTTTGAATATAGAAAAGAGATTCTTTTATATTATATGTGTAAAGATTTGATCTTTTGTGTTTAAAAAGATTTACAATGAGTTATAGAGATATTTTGTGATCTGAAAATAATTAAACAACCTTGTTTATCTGAGTTCTGATGATTTTACAACATATATATGTGCATATATGAGTGCAAGTGCACAAATCATGCTCGATGCATAAATCTGGAAATTTATGACTAGTGGAGAGATTCTGTCTTTTTCATACTGATACGTTATGAATATGGAAAAACTTAAAAGATTAAAGTTGTAGATACCTTCAGTAGATTTCTAGAAAATCTTAAATCATCTCATTCTGAGGTCGGATGCAAAAGTTATAGCTAAAATACCGAAGAGTTTGTTTCTAGTCGATTGTTTTTTTCCGGTTTGGGTTTCAGGTTTAGGGCTGTAGTTTTTCGGGTTTGCTGTCATATATACACATGTTTAAACATGAAAAATACCTCTTTTTTCCTGCGTCCCAAACCCAAGTAGCCCTTTTTCCCTTCTCTCAAAGCCTTGTTCTTTTTCTTTGGCGATTTTGAGGGATTTCGTAGGATTTTTCAGCGAATTTATGCATGTGTATGTTTTGAGTCGTATACTTTTGATTTGAGAAATTTCTTCGACCAACCTGAATTGTATTATGATGTCTAGAATCTATTAAACACCTGAGATGTTGTGGACATGAGATATTATTTGTACACCGAGATATGTGCACGAACACATAAGTACATGTTCTTAATAAAGTATACGTGACATCTGGGACACAGTTAGGCTAGTGAGCCATATATGTCGATCCGCAAGATAATGCGATGAGGCTGGTGAGCCATATATGTCGATCCGCAAGATAATGCGATGAGGCCAGTGAGCCATATACGTCGATCCGCAAGGTAATGCGATGAGGCTGGTAAGCCGTATATGTCGATCCGCATGATGATGCGACGAGCCGTAGAATTTCTTGTAAAAAAAATAGCATGGTGGAATGTTAATAACTTAAGTTAAATAGACGATTCTATTAGTCCTTGCTCCTTTGTCGGGATATATTGTGAGAATATATATATATATATATATATATATATATATATATATATATATATATATATATATATATATATATATATATATATATATATATATATATATATATATATATAGTCCTGACTTGTGTTATTGCTTCCATGTTAAAATACCCGAGTGTTGGAGTGCGTTTAGATGCATTGCATACATAGTATATATGTGATATGATTTGTGGTGATGGTGAGCTAGGCGATATTCCCTTGTGATGCAGTACTAACTATCCGAGGGTAGTTCGAGATGTGACTTTGACTCTAAAGTTGAGGTTTGGAATAATTGTATTTTACTTACGGTAATATTTTTCATTCGTAGGACTGGAATTGGTATATAGTGATTCACAATTGAGACATGGTATATACATGAGGGTTTCCTTGTTTGGATTATTTAAACGACGTACTAACTCTTGTATTGTGGGTCTCTACATGCTAATTTTCCTTTAGTACTTTATGAATAATTTTGTATCTATATGTATTAACCAAGATTTTCTTATTTTCTCCTAGCCCTTCCCACAGGCGGTGGAGATGATTCTCGCTATAGCTTGGCTCGTTGTTTCCCTCTTTTGGTGAGGTAGGTGTCTGGAGAGTCGCAGTTGATGGATAGCATCACGCACCTCTTTTAGTTATTTATATTAGTAGTTATTTTTCTGAGCTTCACAGTAGATGTTTATTTTAACTGTTTTTAGACTCTAGAGATTTGTGATCCTATTGTGTAAAGGCTGAGTGCCTTAGTGAACCTCTTATTGATTCTTGTACTGAGACAGATTCTATATATGCTATTTTATCTCCAGTTGGGCCCTGTTGATGTTGATGATCTTTATACTTGATTATCACATTTTAATTATATTTTTATACCCTTATTACCTATGTTATATGAATAACGATATTACTAATAATTATTTTTATCTTATTTTGCAGGCTAATAAAGAAATAATGAATAAAAGCCCAAATGACTCAAATTCTCTGAATTTCTACAAATTTTTAAAGCCCAAATCTGAAGACAAACAAAGGCCCAAGATACCAAATTGATCCAAGAGAAATTCGTGAAGAAAAATCAGGAAAAGACAAATTCGGTTGGAAACCAATCGGTTGACCAACCGGTTAGCCAACCGGTTGGCTAACCGGTTGGCTAGCCGATCGGCCAACCGATTGGTTTGTAACAGATTCCAGAATAATGGTGGATTTCTCTTCCTTTTTGGCTAGGTTTGATCCAATGGTTCACATCAACTCCGTTGGGCTATAAATAGGGGTGAATCTTTGAGGGTTTTGAGTGTGAAATATTTTGTAAAACTCCATTTGGAGAGGAGGGTTACTCTTAATTGAGAAGACCTTCCAAAATTATAACTTTTATTATACAATAAATAAAATTTTTCACCCCTTCAATTTCCTTTCTCTTCTTCTAATCCAAGGACCAAAGGAGGATTAGATTAAGATCGAGGAGTTGTTGGTTTTCCTTTATTTCTTTTTCATTTTCTTTCTTGTTCATTTAATTACTTTGTAGCTTAGATTTACTTTCATGCAATTTAATTTCATGCAATTTACTTTCATGCAATTTACTTTCATCTAATGTATTTAATTCTTGTATTTACTTTCTAGAATAGATTTTTCTTTTCTTTAATTCACCTTGAGGCTAGAACCCTCTAGGGAATTACCCTTTTCTAAGTGTGGAGCTAATATTTGTGGGATCCCTAGAGATTGTTTGAAACTAGCTAACAAATCCAATTCATTTTCATGAGATTGAGATAAGCTAAGTGGATCTACTCTAGATTCCTCATATCTTTAATTAATCCTCCATACTTTACCTTCTTTATTTTCCTCTTATCCTTGTTTTTTATTTGTTTGCTATTTTCCTTTATTTTTGATTTCATTGATTTTTACTTCTTTCTCAATCTCATATTCCCTCCATGTGCATATAATCTCAAACCTAGTTTTGTTGTTATGTGCACATAATCACAACCACATTCTCAACTTCATTTTCTCCTCTTTTGCACATAATCCACAATCCACTCTCTCTTATCTCTCACGAACCACTTTCACCATTTTCTCACTTTCATTTTATTTGAATAACTCCTAGTTGTCACGCGCATAATTTGAGAATCAAAACTTGAACAAAACTCTTCCTACTTTCCGTTCCTCGTGGGATCGATAATCTTAAATACTATAACTTGATAAGTTGTATACTTGCAACTTAGGAGGTAATAACTTATTTCCCATCAAGTTTTTGGCGCCGTTGCCGGGGAACGGTGCATAAGTAAGATTTTGATTAACTTTGGTTCCTTATTTTTGTGTGTTTTCTTTTGTGTAGGAACTTGGAACTTGAAGATTAAGAGTTGAAGAATCAAGATTGAAGATTTGCCTCCAACGAGGCTTTGGATAGCGATTGCGTGGGTAACTCTTCTTTCTAGTATTCTCAATTCCACCCTTGAGATAGTTCATTCACATTAGAGACAATTAGGATAAAAAAATAGATTTTACCTTTGTCGACCCTAATAAACTTTATTTCTTTGATTGTCGACCATAATAAAAAATGAAAAGATTTTTTTATTTTTGCATCCTTTTTAGTTGCTTTTAATTTCTAGGGTTGCACTTCATATAATAGTAGGAATTCACCAAAGTGATTTGAGCATCTTGATTTGGCACTCACTTGAAAATATTTTTAAGGGCAAAACCCATTAATCAAGATAAGGTGAGGGATTTCATCACCCTTTCCTTAGCCCAAAAATCACTAATTCCTCACTACACTCACTTGAAAATATTTGGCACTCACTTGAAAATATTTTGATTTTGGTGTATGCAAACTTGGGTTAGGGATAATACCAATCGTTTAATTCGTTTTGATCCATCTCTTGAACCAAACGAAATGGCCAATACCAACCCACCTGTTCTTCAAGATGTTTGTTACCCCACTAGAAATGCAATCCCCTCTTGCATAAAACTCCCCGAGGTCAATGGAGCAAATTTCGAACTTAGACCGCATTTTATTAACATGCTTCCCAAATTCCTAGGAGTAGAAACCGAAGACGCTTACATTTTCATCTCCGAATTTGAAGAAGTTTGCCTCATGATCAAGATGAGGGACTTAACTGAAGATGCGATCAAACTCCGATTTATTCCATTTGCCCTTAAGGACAAAGCCAAAAATGGTCAGATAGCTTGCCCACGATTCCATCTCAACTTTGGGTGAATTTGTAAAAGTTTTTGAAAAAATTCTTTCCTATCCACAAAGCGGTCAAGCTTAGAAACAACATTCAAAATTTTAAAATTGTCCGGAGAACCTTTTTGGAAGTATTTTGACAAATTCAAAGATCTTCTTATCCAATGTCCTCACCATGGTCTTGAAAAGTGGCGATTATGCCAAATCATTTATGAAGGATTGGATTATTCTTCAAAACTTCCTTAGAGTCAATGTGTCAAGGGGATTTCATGAAGAAAAATGCCGATGAAGCTTGGGACTTTTAGAGAGTTTATCAGAAAACCATGCAGTGGGAACATTGTGATGACCGTGTTTCATCGGTTTCCCAACCCAAAACCGATGGTCGTCCTTAGAAGCGAACATAGCCTCAAGCAAAGATGGCTACAATCATGCGTAGGTTAGAAGCTTTAGAAGTCAAAGAACGAGCTCGGCTCAAATCAACCAAGTTTACGCCTTAGGTTGTCATAGCTGTCTGTCTCCATCTCATGTTTGGAGGAATGTCCTCTTTTAGGATCCGTCGACCACTAGGTCGGATAAGCGCTGCATTTGTCAGGTGAATGATCCATTTTCTCCAACCTACAATCCGGTTGGAGAAATCATCCAAATTTTGCATGGAACCAGGGAAACTACTCCGGAAATCAAAATTTCACTCCCTCTTCAACCCAACAATTCTCTAGGGGCAATGCAGTTCCTCTCAATTTTCAACAACCAAATCTGTCATTTCAAAATCAGTCTCCTCATCACCAATCTGCAAATCACACTCCTCAAATTGCTGATCATGATAAACGTCTTAATGTTCTGGAAAAGGGTCTAGAAACTTTGATTAAAACCTCTACACAGACCACGAACTTATTGACTCAAACATCAAACACGTTGAATTCCTTCATGCAATCAACCGGGCAAATCCTCACTTCCAACACTCAAGCCATAGCTAGGTTAGAAACCCAACTTGGTCAACTAGCTAATGCCATGAGTGAGAGAGAGAAAGGAACTTTTCCGAGTCAACCCGTGCCCAACCCGAAGGACACGGGATCAAGTTCAACCTACCAAGCTGAAGTGAATGCAATCCATTCACTACGGTCAGGTAGACAGGTCGATAATCAGGTTAGAATGCCTCTAAGTGAAACCCTTGAACCGTAACAAATTCTCTCCTTCGATATCTCTACCGAAATCACACCCTTCTGATGACCCAGAACCTGAACCAGAACCAGAGTCTAATTTTGATCAATTTAAACCAGTTGCTCCTTACCCAGATAGACTCAAGTCTAGGAAACACTCCTCTCAGGAGGAGAAAATTCTAGAGACTTTCAAGCAGGTTAAGGTCAACATTCCTCTTTTAGATGTCATTGAACAAATTCCTTCTTATGCCAAATTTTTAAAGGAATTATGTACCAAAAAGAGGCAAATAAATGTTCCAAAGAAAGTCTTTCTCGCCGCCAATATCAGTGAAGTCCTCTCAAAGTCTGTACCATTGAAACATAAGGATCCAGGTTGTCCTACCATCCCATGTATCATTGGTAATACTCGTATCGATAAGGCGCTTTTAGACTTAGGGGCCAGTGTCAACTTGCTTCCGTATTCGATCTACCAACAACTAGGTGTCGGGAACTCAAGCCAACTAGATGCACACTTCAGTTAGGCGATAGATCTGTTAAGGTCCCTATGGGTGAAATAACGGATGTCTTGATAAAGGTTGGAGACTTTATTTTTCTGTTGATTTAAGTAGTCACAGGCATAACCGTTTCCAATCCCAAAGGATAGATACCCGTGATCTTAGGAAGACCGTTCTTAGCCACTTCTAATGCTCTCATCAACTGTAAAACTGATCACATGAAGCTGTCTTTTGGGAATCTGACCGCTGAACTTAATATTTTCAATCCAGGAAATAATATTGATAATCAGCCTTTCGAAATTAATTACATCCAAAAAGTTTAGCAGTAGAGAATGAATCGACATTAGTTTTGAAATCTTTCATGAGGCTGGAAATTTTAAAAATTCAGGTTTTATTTTTCAAAATGAGTAAAGCTGTGTTGAATACATGCCTCTTGAATGCAACATTCAAGAACTCTTTTCGATGAGCTTAGATTTTTGAAAGAGCAACCAAAATGTTAAATTTTTATTAATCAAAAATCTAAGTTTAAAATGCATAACACCAATAAGACCTACCTTAATTTCTTTGCAAAACACATTGCAAACCTTAGAATTTTCAGAATTTGAGAACATCATTGATTATATCATCTTGAAATTCTTTAAATTTGGGATAGAATTTTCAGCAATAAGGTAGGATTTAATGTAGAATGTGAGCTTCTCATATTTTATCTTTTATTCTATATTTTTATTTTTGTCCCACAATAATAATAAAAGAATTTATTCTTCTCTCATGTGAGAGTTTCTTGTTCTTTTCAAAAAAAAAAAAAAAAAAAAAAAAAAAAAAAAAAAAAAAAAAAAAGAAAAATAAACATATGAAAAAAAAGAGAGAATAAATTTTGACTTCACCTTCTCATACCAAAGGTAATTCTGAATTTTTATCATTGTTGAAGTCGATAGAACAAATGTAAGTGCTTCCATTCTTATCTATTTTACTTTGTGCATAATAGAATTTGCATTGAGGACAATGCAAAATTTAGGTGTGGGGGTGGGAATTAGTCATTTTTGCACTTTATCTTAGTTATTTTTTTCTTTTTATGTCATTTTTTTCTTCTCTTTTCAAAAAAAAAAAATATTGTCACTTGCCAACTTAATAGAGTTGATTAATAATTGATTAATTTGATAGAATTTAAGTATTCTAATACTTAGTTAGTTCTATACTCAAGTTTACCTTTTATGATAACTCCAAATAAATTTCTCAAGAAATAATTTTCAAAGTAGTATACTTTACTTAAGTTTTAACTTAGATTTTTAATTAAAGTAATGAAATTTTGCATGCCTAACTTAGAGTTGAAAATAAATTTTCAAGTTGTCTTGATCCAAATATTTTTCAGAATATACATATACACATATATATATTATACTAACTTAACAAAAGAAGAAAAATTTCTCTTAAAATCATTTGTGGTTCTATTTTACTAAGCCTAAGTTGGTGAGTAATTAAGCCCGATGAGTATTTCTATGCTTAATGACCTAAGCCCAATTGGGTTGGGATTCATTGGCCCAAAACTCGCTAAATGGTCACTTAGAAAGCCGATTAAAAGAACAAAACCACCAAGGAATAAAGAGTTAAAAAAATAGCATACTAACCATGTTTTTATATATAGTATATTTGTATATGTTCTTGAAAAATTAAATGGATTAAAAGACTTGAAGTTTGTTAAAACAAAGAGTTAGCATGTTCTTTTCAAAAAAAAAAAAAAAAAAAAAAAAAAAAAAAAAAAAAAAAAAAAAAAAAAAAAAAAAAAAAAAAAAAAAAAAAAAAAAAAAAAAAATATTGTCACTTGCCAACTTAATAGAGTTGATTAATAATTGATCAATTTGATAGAATTTAAGTATTCTAATACTTAGTTAGTTCTATACTCAAGTTTACCTTTTATGATAACTCCAAATAAATTTCTCAAGAAATAATTTTCAAAGTAGTATACTTTACTTAAGTTTTAACTTAGATTTTTAATTAAAGTAATGAAATTTTGCATGCCTAACTTAGAGTTGAAAATAAATTTTCAAGTTGTCTTGATCCAAATATTTTTCAGAATATACATATACACATATATATATTATACTAACTTAACAAAAGAAGAAAAATTTCTCTTAAAATCATTTGTGGTTCTATTTTACTAAGCCTAAGTTGGTGAGTAATTAAGCCCGATGAGTATTTCTATGCTTAATGACCTAAGCCCAATTGGGTTGGGATTCATTGGCCCAAAACTCGCTAAATGGTCACTTAGAAAGCCGATTAAAAGAACAAAACCACCAAGGAATAAAGAGTTAAAAAAATAGCATACTAACCATGTTTTTATATATAGTATATTTGTATATGTTCTTGAAAAATTAAATGGATTAAAAGACTTGAAGTTTGTTAAAACAAAGAGTTAGCATGTTCTTTTCAAAAAAAAAAAAAAAAAAAAAAAGAAAAAGGAGAGAATAAATTTTGACTTCACCTTCTCATACCAAAGGTAATTACAGAATTTTTATCATTGTTGAAGTCGTAGAACAAATGTAAGTGCTTCCATTCTTATCTATTTTACTTTGTGCATAATAGAATTTGCATTGAGGACAATGCAAAATTTAGGTGTGGGGGTATTTGATTATCACATTTTAATTATATTTTTATAGCCTTATTACCTATGTTATATGAATAACGATATTACTAATAATTATTTTTATCTTATTTTGCAGGCTAATAAAGAAATAATGAATAAAAGCCCAAATGACTCAAATTCTCTGAATTTCTACCAAATTTTGAAGCCCAAATCTGAAGACAAACAAAGGCCCAAGATACCAAATTGATCCAAGAGAAATTCGTGAAGAAAAATCAAGAAAAGACAAATTGATTGAAACCAATCGGTTGACCAACGGTTGGCTAACCGGTTGGTTAACCGATCGACCAACCGATTGGTTTGCAAATGCATTCCGATTAATGGTGGATTTCTCTTCCTTTTTGGCTAGGTTTGATCCAATGGTTCACATCAACTCCGTTGGGCTATAAATAGGGGTGAATGCTTTGAGGGTTTTGAGTGTGAAATATTTTATAAAAACTCCATTTGGAGAGGAGGGTTACTCTTAATTGAGAAGACCTTCCAAAATTGTAACTTTTGTTACACAATAAATGAAATTTTTCACCCTTCAATTTCCTTTCTCTTCTTCTAATCCAAGGACCAAAGGAGGATTAGATTAAGATCGAGTTGTTGGTTTTCCTTTTATTTCTTTTTCATTTTCTTTCTTGTTCATTTAATTGCTTTGTAGCTTAGATTTACTTTCATGCAATTTACTTTCATGCAATTTACTTTCATGCAATTTACTTTCATGCAATTTAATTTCATGCAATCTACTTTCATGCAATGTATTTAATTCTTGTATTTACTTTCTAGAATAGATTTTTCTTTTCTTTAATTCACCTTGAGGCTAGAACCCTCTAGGGAATTACCCTTTTCTAAGTGTGGAGCTAATATTTGTGGGATCCCTAGAGATTGTTTGAAACTAGCTAACAAATCCAACTCATTTTCATGAGATTGAGATAAGCTAAGTGGATCTACTCTAGATTCCTCATATCTTTAATTAATCCTCCATACTTTACCTTCTTTATTTTCCTCTTATTCTTGTTTTTTTATTTGTTTGCTATTTTCCTTTATTTTTGATTTCATTGATTTTTACTTCTCTCTCAATCTCATATTCCCTCCATGTGCATATAATCTCAAACCTAGTTTTGTTGTTATGTGCACATAATCACAACCACATTCTCAACTTCATTTTCTCCTCTTTTGCACATAATCCACAATCCACTCTCTCTTATCTCTCACGAACCACTTTCACCATTTTCTCACTTTCATTTTATTTGAATAACTCCTAATTGTCACGCGCATAATTTGAGAATCAAAACTTGAACAAAACTCTTCCTACTTCCCGTTCCTCGTGGGATCGATAATCTTAAATACTATAACTTGATAAGTTGTATACTTGTAACTTAGGAGGTAATCACTTATTTCCCATCAATACTACTTCCGTAAATTCTCGATCTCATTGTTCTATTTTATTATTTATTTGCCTGTCTTGTACTTTCACCTGTTACTTGACTTCACTAGAGAGATATTACTGTGATGGTGAAACATGTTGTTGCACGGTGTTGGTGCATGACAGGTTTGACATTCTGGGTTTCACCTTGGACTGCAGCCTTGTTGAAACCTGGGGCGTCACAGTTGGTATCAGAGCCTAGTTCTAGTATCCTTAGGATCATTCCTGTGTCATGTTGTGGAGCTAGGATAGAGTTTCCTAGGAATCATGTGTAGAGTTCGTTAGAAATTCCTAGTATGAGTGAGGACGTATTATACATATATGCGAAAATTTACAAAATTTTTTTTATGAACTATTTGTTTTGAAGTATAAAGCATGCAGTGAATGATAAGTGATACTATTTTCCTATTGGTATATGATATGCTTATCAAGCTCTATTTCTAAATCTATAGATGTCGGGAAGAGGTCGTGGTCGCAGAGGTACTAGTGCTCAGGGAGCTAGGCAAGCTGATGTAGAGCCCGAGCCACAGCAGGCTCCACAGTATCTGATAGACCTCATGGCACCCATTGCAGCTAGACTAGCAGCGCTTGAGGAGCGAGTGGGGAGCCAGACTCCACCAGTTGCAACACCACCAGCGATTCCAGACATTCCGAGTGCTGAGGAGTTTCCAGAGACTACGCCGGGATTTACCCCACCGGCAGTTACAGCTAAAGCCACAGAGCAGGAGACATGGCTTCGTCTGGTAGAGAGGTACCAGAAGATGAAGGCACCAGAATTTCAGGGGTCATCGGATTCTATTGTTGCACACCAATGGAAGGAAGATGTGAGTAACACCCTAGATATGCTTAATGTGGACCGCGGTCTGAGCGAGTGGGCGCTTCGATCTCAAGAGGCGTGCGAGGGTTGGTATCGTCTGATTCACCGGCAGAGGATGACACTTACTTGGGAGGATTTTGTTTACTTCTTTGATGAGCAGTATGTGTCGGCAGCAGCAAAAGCTGGGAGGGAGTTAGAGCTAGTCCGATTAGAGCAGGGTGATATGTCGGTGGCCGAGTATGGAACTAAATTCATGGAGCTACTTAGATTCACAGGCATGTGGCGGTGGAAGCGGCAGGCTCAGATGTTCTTGATGGGGCTTCGCCCGAATTTACGTCGATATCTGGCATCTAGGAGATTTCGTCGGTCGAGGAGTGTGGCCGCCATATCTCGTGAGACGAGGCAACTATGTTCATAAAGAGCAAGGATGGGAATGCTAAGTCAGGATAGCTCGGAGACAAAGGAAAGGGAAAGAGATCATTTTCAGGACCAAGAGGACCTCAGCAGCAGGATAAGGGTCTGCATCAGCAAGGTATTCATAAGAAGGGACCCCGAGATTTTCGAAACAGCGGCAGCAGCATAAATTCCGGGGAAAATGTTTTCATTGCAATAAGTTGGACGCAGGCGTGAGAGTGCAGTAGCGCCTGCCTGAGCGGGGCAAGAGCCGAGAACCAGCGGCCATGAGGCAGTGCTCGGGGCTGAGGGGAGTCCCGGATTGAGGATTGAGGCACCACCAGCAGTCCCAAGGATTGGGGACAAAAGGGCTATTCAGAGATGCAAGCAGGACAGATAGTCCCATACGTTCCGAGCGATTGGCCAGCGGCGACCGACTTCTACGGTAGAGTGTATGCGCTTGTTCCTCGAGATCATGGAGCGAGTGGGGCCGTGGTGGAAGATGCGTTCCTTGTGAACTCCTTTCCGGCCCGTATTCTTTTGATTACGGCAGCATTCTTTCATCTCCTATGATTTTGTGTCTAGCCTCCAGCTTGTAGCACAACCGTTGGATATTCCGCTGTATGTATCTACTCCTTTAGGAGAGGTGTCTCTCTTAGAGAGTGTTTGTAGGAGATGTGTCGTTAGTAGACGATTCAGAGTTCGTAATTGATTTGATCATTTTGCGTATGATGGATTTCGATGTCATCCTTGGTATGGATTGGTTGTCTTCCTACCATGTGAGTATTGACTGTTTTGCCAAGACCGTCAGCTTGCGAGCTTATGATGGGTCTGAACTGGTAGTAACAACCTCACGAGGCAACCAGTTTGCAGAATCATATATGGCATACATCGAGGAGGTCATGTTGCGGGATCGGGGTGCAGGCTTGAGTGAGACACGAGTGGTCTCAGAGTATCGATATCTTCCAGACATACCGTGATTACCTCCGTGAGAGAGGTCGAGTTTTGCATAGAGTTCTGACCGGGCACCACGCCGATTTCGAGAACCTTATCGTATGGCTTTGTTGAGATGAGGGAGCTTCAAATCCAGCTAGATGAGTTGTTATCCTGTGGTTTTATTCACGGAGTCATTCTCAGTAGAGCACCGGTCCTCTTTGTGAAAAGAAGGACGGAGCATGCGCTTGTGTATAGATTATCGTGAGTTGAATAAGGTCACCATCCAAACAGTACCCATTACCGAGGATTGACGACTTATTCGACCGCTTGCATGGAGCGCAGTTTTCGAAGATTGATCTTCGATCGGCTATCATCGATTCGCGAGTTCGGAGATGGATATTCCTAAGACCGCCTTCGACTCGATATGGGTCCTACGAGTTTTGGGTCATGCCGTTGGTTGACCAATGCACCCGCGGTATTCATGGATTTGATGAACGGGTTTCCGTCCATACTTGGACAAGTTTGTGATCGTGTTTATCGATGATATCCTCATCTACTTGAGATCGGAGGCAGAGCATGGGCAGCATCTTCGTTTAGCATTACAGACTTTACGGGAACATCAGTTATATGCTAAGTTTAGCAAGTGTGAGTTTTGGCTACCCGAAGTCAAATTTTTGGGCCATGTTATCAGCAAAGAGGGCATAGGCGTAGATCTAGCTAAGGTGGAGGCCGTTACGGGTGGGGCCGAAGACCGTTCTGAGATTCGTAGCTTCTTAGGTCTGGCGGGCTATTACAGGAAGTTTATTCAAGACTTTTTGAAGATCGCTACACCGCTTACACGCCTTACAAAGAAGGGTGTACAATTTGCTTGGGGATCAGAATGCTAGGAGGCCTTCGAAACTTTAAAGATTAAGTTAACAACAGCACCAGTGTTGATTATCCCAAGCAGTGATAAGACCTTTGTCGTCTACGGATGCATCATTGTTGGGTCTAGGAGGTGTTTTAATGCGCACACAAAGAGTAGTAGCTTATATTTCGAGACAGCTTGAGGACTCATGAGCGAATTATCCCACACATGATTTAGAGCTAGCGGCGGTGGTATTTGCACTAAAGGCGTGGAGACATTATTTGTATGGGGTGCAGTTTGAACTATTCACAGATCACCAGAGCTTAAAGTACCTCTTTCCACAGAAGGAACTCAACGAGGCGGCGGCGATGGGTCGAGTTCATTAAGGACTACGAGTTTGCGTTTCAGTATCATCCAGGAAAGGCGAATGTTGTAGCAGACGCGTTGAGTAGGAAGCATCGTCGCGGACTTGCGACTTTGAGATGTTCATTATACCGAGACCTTTGCACCCTTAGCCACTATGATTTGGACGAAGTTGGCGAAGCGGCATTGTCTTAGGAGCTTTATCGGTGCGTCATCTTGGGGCGACGAGTTACTAGAGCTCGGCTAGAGGACTCTTGGATTCAAACCCAAAAGGGGGAGATTTCCAAAGAACCCAAAGCTGACTGGACTATTGGAGCAGATGGAGGCCTTCGGATGAAGGGCAGATTGGTCATGCCGAATAACCCACAACTAAAGAAAGATTTATTTGATGAAGCACATCGTACTAAGTACCACAGTGCATCAAGACACGACAAAATGTACAAGGATTTGAAGAGGCATTTCGTGGAAAGGCATGAGAAATTTCAAATATGTGGCTAAGTGTTTTACACCCGACAAGTTAAGGCGAGAACATCGAGAGACCTGCGGGAACCCTCTGACCTTTACCCATTCCCCGAAAGTGGAAGTGGGCGATATTTCCATGGACTTCATTATAGGGTTGTCCAAATCAAGAAGGGAAATGATTCTATTTGGGTGATAGTAGACCGGTGACAAAATCGGCACACTTCTTACCGGTGAGGACAACCTATCTGGCGAGACATATCGAGGATTTTCATCAGGAGATAGTTCGACCGCATGGAGTCCCGAGACGATTGTGTCGGTCGGGGTTGATCTTCACATCCCATTTCGGAAGAGTTTTGAGTGCATTCGGTAGCCAATCTGTCATTTAGTAGCGTCTTCCACCCTCGGGCGGATGGTGGGGCGAGAGAGGGTGAATCGTATTGAGGACATGCTACGAGCATCGTGATTGATTTTCGTGGCACCGGGAGGATCACATCCCATTGATTGAATTTGCATATAATAATAGTTATCAAGCTACTATTGGTATGGCACCATATGAAGCATTGTACGGAGGCCTTGCGATCGCCTATATGTTGGGCGTAACCGGAGGATAGCCTATTACTTGGACCGAGCTTGTTAGGCGCACTACGAGAAGGTAGCATTGATTAAAGAACGCCGTGCGCCCAGTCGGCAAAAGAGCTATCGCGGATCGGCGGCGACCCTAGAGTTTCAGATTGGAGACTTCGGTTATGTTGAAAGTATCACCGATGAAGGCGTTCGGCGATTCGATGCGGGGAAGCTTGCTCCGAGATATGTTGGTCCATTCAAGATTATTGAGCGTATTGGAGCATTTCTTATAAATTAGATCTTCCAAAGATCGATGTCGAGTGTACACGGTGTCTTTCATGTTTCAATGCTCAAAAGCATTTGCGTGACGAGGAAGCGGAGAGTGATTGATACACGAAATTGAGATTCGTGGATGATTTGACCACCATAGAGGTTCGGTTTGTATTCTTGCTAGAAGATAAAAGCTTAGAAACAAAATTATTCCATTAGTGAAGGTCCAGTGGAACCGGGAAGGAAGCGAAGAGATTTCTTGGGAGTGCGAGGAGGATGTTCGTCGCGACTACCCACACCTGTTTGAGCAGGTAAGAGGTTGATACTTGGCGATACCTTTATGTTATGATGTTTATATTTATATATGTAATTTAACTATATCCATATTTAACACTAAAATGATGTACTAACACTTAGCTCCTAATCATTCGGAACACATGGTATATATATGGGGGGTTCCTTGTTTGGATTTTTCGCCCGATGTACTAGTTTCGTTTAATTAGGAGTTGAGTGGGGGTATTCGCATTCTAGAATGTTAAACGTTGATGTTACTATTATGCGTTTGCGGAATTTCGGGGACGAAATTCTTTTAAGGGGGGAAGAATGTAAAACCCCGATAATTTGAATATTTTGTGATATATATTGATAAATATATTTTATGGTGACAAATATCATTAAATAACATTTGAGTATGTTATCAAGTGCTTTGAGTACAAACAAGTTCACATTTGTGAGAGAAACGTGTCAAAACATGCACGAAACATGCACGAGTATAAATCTGGAAATAATGACCAGTTATGCGTTTATAGGTTTTACACAATGCTACAGTTATAATCTGGAAAACCTTAAAACACCAAAGTTATAGGTATCTTCAACAGATTTCCAGAAAATCTTATATCACCTCATTTGGAGTTCGTATGAGAAAGTTATGGTCAAACTACCGAAGGGGGATACTTTCGTAGTCAAAACAGATTTCCTGGTTCTTATTTGGATTTCGGGTCTGACTGGGTTATTTCGGGTTTACCTGTATATAAATACATGTTTTCACAAATTTTCACATCTTTTATCAGAACTCTCAAACCCTAACAGCCACCAAACCCTCCTCTAAACCCTAGAACTTTCTCTTGAGAATTCAAGAGCCTTTGAAGCAAGATTTCACCTTGGATTGGCTGACTTAGGGATCTACCTCAAGATCCTTCACTTATTTTAACAAGATTTGGTGAGTTTCATCTCTGCTAACCCTACACCTAATTTTTCAGAGAATCGCTTTAATGAAATTCTTTCACAAGGTTTTATTGAGCCTAAAAGAACTAGTTTTGAATATAGAAAAGAGATTCTTTTATATTATATGTGTAAAGATTTGATCTTTTGTGTTTAAAAAGATTTACAATGAGTTATAGAGATATTTTGTGATCTGAAAATAATTAAACAACCTTGTTTATCTGAGTTCTGATGATTTTACAACATATATATGTGCATATATGAGTGCAAGTGCACAAATCATGCTCGATGCATAAATCTGGAAATAATGACCAGTTATGCGTTTATAGGTTTTACACAATGCTACAGTTATAATCTGAAAACCTTAAAACACCAAAGTTATAGGTATCTTCAACAGATTTCCAGAAAATCTTATATCACCTCATTTGGAGTTCGTATGAGAAAGTTATGGTCAAACTACCGAAGGGGATACTTTCGTAGTCAAAACAGATTTCTGGTTCTTATTTGGATTTCGGTCTTTGGGTTATTTCGGGTTTACCTGTATATAAATACATGTTTTCACAAATTTTCACATCTTTTATCAGAACTCTCAAACCCTAACAGCCACCAAACCCTCCTCTAAACCCTAGAACTTTCTCTTGAGAATTCAAGAGCCTTTGAAGCAAGATTTCACCTTGGATTGGCTGACTTAGGGATCTACCTGTAGCATCCTTCACTTATTTTAACAAGATTTCAGTGAGTTTCATCTCTGCTAACCCTACACCTAATTTTTCAGAGAATCGCTTTAATGAAATTCTTTCACAAGGTTTTATTGAGCCTAAAAGAACTAGTTTTGAATATAGAAAAGAGATTCTTTTATATTATATGTGTAAAGATTTGATCTTTTGTGTTTAAAAAGATTTACAATGAGTTATAGAGATATTTTGTGATCTGAAAATAATTAAACAACCTTGTTTATCTGAGTTCTGATGATTTTACAACATATATATGTGCATATATGAGTGCAAGTGCACAAATCATGCTCGATGCATAAATCTGGAAATTTATGACTAGTGGAGAGATTCTGTCTTTTTCATACTGATACGTTATGAATATGGAAAAACTTAAAAGATTAAAGTTGTAGATACCTTCAGCAGATTTCTAGAAAATCTTAAATCATCTCATTCTGAGGTCGGATGCAAAAGTTATAGCTAAAATACCAAAGAGTTTGTTTCTAGTCAGATTGTTTTTTTTTTCCAGTTTCAGGTTTCAGGTTTAGGGCTGTAGTTTTTCGGGTTTGCTGTCATATATACACATGTTTAAACATGAAAAATACCTCTTTTTTCCTGCGTCCCAAACCCAAGTAGCCCTTTTTCCCTTCTCTCAAAGCCTTGTTCTTTTCTTTGGTGATTTTGAGGGATTTCATTAGGATTTTTTGAATTTATGCATGTGTATGTTTTGAGTCGATACTTTTGATTTGAGAAATTTCTTCAACCAACCTGAATTGTATTAAAATGTCTAGAATCTATTAAACACCTGAGATGTTGTGGACATGAGATATTATATATATATATATATATATATATATATATATATATATATATATATATATATATATATATATATATATATATATATATATATATATATATATATATATATATATATATATATATATATATATATATATATATATATATATATATATATATATATATATATATATATATATATATATATATATATATATATATATATATATATATATATATATATATATATATATATATATATATATATATATATATATATATATATATATATATATATATATATATATATATATATATATATATATATATATATATATATATATATATATATATATATATATATATATATATATATATATATATATATATATATATATATATATATATATATATATATATATATATATATATATATATATATATATATATATATATATATATATATATATATATATATATATATATATATATATATATATATATATATATATATATATATATATATATATATATATATATATATATATATATATATATATATATATATATATATATATATATATATATATATATATATATATATATATATATATATATATATATATATATATATATATATATATATATATATATATATATATATATATATATATATATATATATATATATATATATATATATATATATATATATATATATATATATATATATATATATATATATATATATATATATATATATATATATATATATATATATATATATATATATATATATATATATATATATATATATATATATATATATATATATATATATATATATATATATATATATATATATATATATATATATATATATATATATATATATATATATATATATATATATATATATATATATATATATATATATATATATATATATATATATATATATATATATATATATATATATATATATATATATATATATATATATATATATATATATATATATATATATATATATATATATATATATATATATATATATATATATATATATATATATATATATATATATATATATATATATATATATATATATATATATATATATATATATATATATATATATATATATATATATATATATATATATATATATATATATATATATATATATATATATATATATATATATATATATATATATATATATATATATATATATATATATATATATATATATATATATATATATATATATATATATATATATATATATATATATATATATATATATATATATATATATATATATATATATATATATATATATATATATATATATATATATATATATATATATATATATATATATATATATATATATATATATATATATATATATATATATATATATATATATATATATATATATATATATATATATATATATATATATATATATATATATATATATATATATATATATATATATATATATATATATATATATATATATATATATATATATATATATATATATATATATATATATATATATATATATATATATATATATATATATATATATATATATATATATATATATATATATATATATATATATATATATATATATATATATATATATATTGCTTCCATGTTAAATTACAGAGTGTTGGAGTGCGTTTAGAAGCATTGCATACATAGTATATATGTGATATGATTTGTGGTGATGGTGAGCTAGGCGATATTCCCTTGTGATCTGTGCCAACTATTCGAGGGTAGTTCGAGATGTGACTTTGACTCTAAAGTTGAGGTTTGGAATAATTGTATTTTACTTACGGTAATATTTTTCATTAAGTAGGACTGGAATTGGTATATAGTGATTCACAATTGAGACATGGTATATACATGAGGGTTTCCTTGTTTGGATTATTTAAGCTCGGCGTACTAACTCTTGTATTGTGGGTCTCTACATGCCAATTTTCCTTTAGTACTTTATGAATGATTTTGTATCTATATGTATTAACCAAGATTTTCTTATTTTCTCCTAGCCCTTCCCACAGGCGGTGGAGATGATTCTCGCTATAGCTTGGCCTCGTTGTTTCCCTCTTTTGTGTGAGGCGGGTGCACACACACACACACACACACACACACACACACACACACACACACACACACACACACACACACACACACACACACACACACACACACACACACACACACACACACACACACACACACACACACACACACACACACACACACACACACACACACACACACACACACACACACACACACACACACACACACACACACACACACACACACACACACACACACACACACACACACACACACACACACACACACACACACACACACACACACACACACACACACACACACACACACACACACACACACACACACACACACACACACACACACACACACACACACACACACACACACACACACACACACACACACACACACACACACACACACACACACACACACACACACACACACACACACACACACACACACACACACACACACACACACACACACACACACACACACACACACACACACACACACACACACACACACACACACACACACACACACACACACACACACACACACACACACACACACACACACACACACACACACACACACACACACACACACACACACACACACACACACACACACACACACACACACACACACACACACACACACACACACACACACACACACACACACACACACACACACACACACACACACACACACACACACACACACACACACACACACACACACACACACACACACACACACACACACACACACACACACACACACACACACACACACACACACACACACACACACACACACACACACACACACACACACACACACACACACACACACACACACACACACACACACACACACACACACACACACACACACACACACACACACACACACACACACACACACACACACACACACACACACACACACACACACACACACACACACACACACACACACACACACACACACACACACACACACACACACACACACACACACACACACACACACACACACACACACACACACACACACACACACACACACACACACACACACACACACACACACACACACACACACACACACACACACACACACACACACACACACACACACACACACACACACACACACACACACACACACACACACACACACACACACACACACACACACACACACACACACACACACACACACACACACACACACACACACACACACACACACACACACACACACACACACACACACACACACACACACACACACACACACACACACACACACACACACACACACACACACACACACACACACACACACACACACACACACACACACACACACACACACACACACACACACACACACACACACACACACACACACACACACACACACACACACACACACACACACACACACACACACACACACACACACACACACACACACACACACACACACACACACACACACACACACACACACACACACACACACATATATATATATATATATATATATATATATATATATATATATATATATATAGTTATAATACCTCAAAATTATTCAAATAGTAATTGGTGTTTAATAGCGGACAAGTATCCTGCATTAGAGGCATAATCTAGTTAATCTACTTTAAGGAGAGCCGCACCAGCAGTTCGGAGACTCAAACGGCCGACACGGTAAATAGTCCACTCGGCTGCCTTCCCTGCCGACATCTTGCGAGGCCGGCTCAAGAGGCGGTACATGCTGTCATCTCGGCGTCTTCACTAAGCTGACTCGACAAACGACCCACTGGACCGTTCCTTTGGTGACATATTGCGGTGACTCGAAGGCCGTCTGGTGACCTCTTGAGCATAGCGAGTCCATGGGCGACCAGCTTGGTTGGTCGACATTTTGCGAAGCCGACTCAAAAGGCGGTACTACTCGGCATGCCACCTAGGATAGGAAGACGACACCGTGCTTCGAGCCTCCTGCCAGCGATGAGTCGCCGCCATATTGATTACGAGATTAGAGCCATCAATTCTCTAAGCTCGTAGATCTTTAAGACACGTCGTACCACGTGCTCCCTGTCACTTCGCATTAAATGCTGACGCGACCTCGTCCACTCAGATGGTGACACTTGTAAAGGTGAATCTGACTCAGCCGCCGACCCATGCCTGGTTGAAGTGACTCCCTTCCATTCGCCGGCCGACACTTGTAAATTGAACGCTGACTCAGCCGCCAGCTCACACTTGGCCGGAGTTACCAAACTACCCCCTGATCATTGCTATAAATAGGGGAGCTATTTACAGATAGAGGTAAGCATTTTCTATGCAATCTGAACCTATATTTAAGAACACACAGTTCAATCTTTATTTCCCCACTCAAGATTATTCACTAACTTGATCGTCGGAGGAACCACCGGGGATCCAACCCCAACCTCTCATGATTTATGACATGTGCAGGATATCTTAGGAAATTTCCGGCTTGGACATCCAGAGGAGTTAGAGGACCCTAATCGTCTAACAACTTAATTAATTGACTGTCTGATCCATAGCATCAATAATTTGGCGCCCACCGTGGAGCCTTCTTCTTTCTCTAAATAACGATGTCTGGTCAGGATTAGCACCCTGGGTCGTTGCCCGCCATTTCCCACATAGCCAACAAACTGGTTTTGTCACTCAAGCCCAGTTAGAAGAATCCATCCGGCGAATCACTCAATCTTTCCAGCAGCAGTTCAACGCATTCTCCCATGAGCTCCTCAGCCGGCTCACTCCTCAACAACCCCAGATGACTCTTTTTCAACCTCTGCAGGAGCAACAGTGGGATGTCCCCCCTTCCCTCGAGCGTATGGACCATCACGCTCAGCAACAGAGCTACGGCGACCGTCCGTCCCTGCAGCCCGCCAGCAGGCCCATTTCGAGGAGCCCCTTCGATAACCCTCACCTCGCAGGGAAGGAACAGGCGAATCACTCAATCTTTCCAGCAGCAGTTCAATGCATTCTCCCATGAGCTCCTCAGCCGGCTCACTCCTCAACAACCCCAGATGACTCTTTTTCAACCTCTGCAGGAACAACAGCGGGATGTCCCCCCTTCCCTCGAGCGTATGGACCATCACGCTCAGCAGCAGAGCTACGGCGACCGTCCATCCCTGCAGCCGCGCCAGCAGGCCCATTTCGAGGAGCCCCTTCGACAACCCTCACCTCGCAGGGAAGGAACAGGAGAGAGTTCCAATCCCGAGAGGGGCCGTCGAGATCGCACTACCAGGAGGACATCTCGAGCCCCTCAGCCTCACCATGTCACCCCGCGACCATCAGCAACCATCACAGCGTCCGGATATGGTCGGTCCTATCGACCTGTCGCTGAAGCCATTGGAGGTAATACTCCCCTCACATATGACATCATGAAGGCCTCCTACGAGAAATTCAAGGTGGGCAGGTGGAGAAGTACAAAGGAGAAGGAGGCCCAGGTGAGCATGTTCAAAATTATTATAATACGATGAGCATGCTGCAGGCGCCTGAGGCCAATATTTGTAGGTGCTTCCCCATCACTTTAACAAGGAGCGCCAAACTCTGGTGGAACGCCCTGGAGAAGAAGTCCATTGGGAGTTTTGAGCAACTCTGCCAGAAGTTTGTGCATACTTCTTGACTGATACCAAGAAGAACCTGCCTCCTCATGTCCTGATCCAGATGAGGCAGGAGCTCGGAGAGAGCCTCCGGAAATATATCAAGAGATTTCAGGCCAAGAGACTGGAGGTTGACGACCCTGAAAGTCAGGTCGCCATGTCTGCCAGTGTGGCCGGCTTATTAGATAATGAGCTAGTCGACTCCCTTGCCAAGAAGCAAGTCACTAGCTATGAGCAGCTGATGGCCAAAGCTCATGGGTATATGGATATGGAAGATGCCCGGGAGTATAAGTCTATGGCCAGGACGATCAAAGCAGCGATGGCAGCAGGGACAACAGCAGCAGCGACAACTTCAACAGCACCACCCCTAGTGCTAGCAGTCCTAGCGACATTCAAGAAGTGGCGAAGACCGGTCACCCCAAATGCGTAGCCAGACGGAACCAAAGAGCTTGTCCTTCAGCCTAGGTAGGAGCTAGAGAGAGATCGCCCCAGGGCCGACTACCACCCAAGCCGGGTTGACCGAAGAGACCGCAGGAGGGAGCCTCCCTCGAAGCCAGTCTTCACGGCTCTCAACACCTCTCTCACCGACGCCCTCTTTTTGGCATAGCAGGAGGGGCTTCTCACTTCTCCACCCCTGAAGATGAGGTCGGATCCTCGGGGTCGGGATGCCCGACAATGGTGTCAATATCACCGCGATTACGGCCACCTCACTAATGACTGTCGGATCCTCCAGAGAGACATTGAAGACTTGGTTCAGAGAGGATTCTTGCGAAAGTATGTCGACTGAAGAGATAGGAGAGACACCCACCAGAGAGAGCCGACAAGAGGTCCCGCTCTAGGTCGCCTCATCCTTAGTAGCCGATCAATAACCAGCATCCCCGGAGAAGCAGCAAGGGTACCATTCTGGCCATCAGTGGTGGTCCCGCAGCAGGAGGGACATCCAACAATGCTCGCAAGAAGTATGCCAAGCGAGCTCTACAAATTGACCGTGCCGGCAAGAAGCCTAGGACAGAAGAGTCCATCTCCTTCAGCGACTCTGATTTGGAGGGTTTAGAGACGCCTCATGAAGACCCCATCATCATCACGGCCGGGATCAATGGCTTCCAAGTGAAGAGGGTCATGGTCGACACGGGCAGCTCGGCGGATATCCTCTATATCGATGCCTTCAACCAGATGGATATCGATCGATCCGAGTTGCGGCCTTGTCTAGGCCCGATCATCAGATTTACAGGGTATGCAATCATACCGGAAGGGATTATCACTCTCCCCCTAACGGTTGGTGAGCCTCCCCGTCAATCCACAGTGCAAACCCAATTTCTAGTGATGAACATCAAGTCAGCCTATAATATTATTTTGGGGAGAGCAACCCTTAATAACTTGCGGGCAATACCCTCTACATATCACCAGATGATCAAGTTTCTAACTCCTATGGGGGTCGAAATGGCCAGGAGCAACCAGCGGGAGGCTCGGTCCAATTACATGCTCTCGATGAAGGGAAAAGGCACCTCTGAGACCCTACCAATCGAGAAGACAAGCCTCTAGATGAAGAAGAAGATGGAAAGAGAGAGGACGACTCCTGTCGAAGAGCTCCAAGAGATACCGATTGACCAAGAAGGGGTAAAGAAGGTCAAGATCGGGTCCAACCTTGCTGAACAACAGCGGAGTGCTATCATAGCATTCCTTCTTACAAACACGGATGTGTTTACCTGGGGCCCTGAGGATATGCCAAGGATTCCCCCTGAGGTGGTGAGCCATGCGCTCTCGGTCGACCGGCATGCTAAGCCAGTCCGGCAGAGGAAGAGACATCTCAGCCCCGAGAGGTAAAAGGCGGCCGCAGATGAGGTCGATTGACTCTTACGAGCCAGTTTCATTCAGGAAGTCCAATATCACGATTGGTTGTCCAATGTGGTGATGGTGAAGAAGACGCTAAACAAATAGAGGATGTGTGTCAACTTCACAAATCTCAACCAAGCCTGCCCAAAGGACAACTACCCTCTCCTTCGGATCGACCAGTTGGTGGACGACAACGCGGGTCATGCACTACTGAGTTTCATGGACGCCTTCTCAGGCTATAATCAGATCCTTATGGCGGAACATGATCAAGAGAAGACTTCCTTCATCATTGACCAATGGATCTATTGCCATAAGGTGATGCCCTTCGGTCTCAAGAAGCAGGGGCCACTTATCAGAGATTAACTGATTATCACATTTTAATTACATTTTTATACCCTTATTACCTATGTTATATGAATAACGATATTACTAATAATCATTTTTATCTTATTTTGCAGGCTAATAAAGAAATAATGAATAAAAGCCCAAATGACTCAAATTCTCTGAATTTCTACCAACATTTGAAGCCCAAATCTGAAGACAAACCAAGGCCCAAGATACCAAATTGATCCAAGAGAAATTCGTGAAGAAAAATCAAGAAAAGACAAATTAGGTTGGGAACCAATCGGTTGACCAACGGTTGGCTAACCGATCGACCAACCGTCGGTTCCCAACAATTCAATTAATGGTGGATTTCTCTCCCTTTTGGCTAGGTTTGATCCAATGGTTCACATCAACTCCGTTGGGCTATAAATAGGGGTGAAGGTGAGTGTTTTGAGTGTGAAATATTTTGTAAAACTCCATTTGGAGAGGAGGGTTACTCTTAATTGAGGAGACCTTCCAAAATTGTAACTTTGTTACACAATAAATGAAATTTTTCACCCCTTCAATTTCCTTTCTCTTCTTCTAATCCAAGGACCAAAGGAGGATTAGATTAAGATCGAGGAGTTGTTGGTTTCTATTTTATTTCTTTTTCATTTTCTTTCTTGTTCATTTATTGCTTTGTAGCTTAGATTTACTTTCATGCAATTTAATTTCATGCAATTTACTTTCATGCAATTTACTTTCATGCAATGTATTTAATTCTTGTATTTACTTTCTAGAATAGATTTTTCTTTTCTTTAATTCACCTTGAGGCTAGAACCCTCTTGGGAATTACCCTTTTCTAAGTGTGGAGCTAATATTTGTGGGATCCTAGAGATTGTTTGAAACTAGCTAACAAATCCAACTCACTCTCATGAGATTGAGATAAGCTAAGTGGATCTACTCTAGATTCCTCATATCTTTAACTAATCCTCCATACTTTACATTCTTGATTTTGCACTTATCCTTGTTTTCATTTGTTTGTTATTTTCCTTTATTCTTGATTTTGATTTTCCTTTACTCTCTCCTCTCTCTCAATCTTGCTTTCTTTTATTTTGCACTTATTTTCTCTCAATCTCATATTCCCTCCATGTGCATATAATCTCAAACCTAGTTTTGTTATTATGTGCATATAACCACAACCACATTCCCAACTTCATTTTCTCCTCTTTTGCACATAATGCACACATCCACTCTCTCTTATCTCTCCACATCCACTTTCACCATTTTATCATTTTAGTTTTATTTTAATAAACTCCTAATTGTCGCGCATAATTTGAGAACCAAAACTTGAGTAAAACTCCTCCTACTTTCCCGTTCCTCGTGGGATCGATAATCTTTTATACTATAACTTGATAAAGGTTGTATACTTGCAACTAAGGTAACCACTCAAAATTACCCATCAAGTTTTTGGCCGTTCTTAGGGGCGGTGCATAAGTAGGATTTTCATTAAGTTTGGTTTTTATTTTGTGTGTTTTCTTTTGTGTAGGAACTTGGAGCTTGAAGATCAAGAGTTGAAGATTCAAGATTGAAGAATTGCCTCCAACGAGGCTTTGCATTGCTTTTGCGTGGGTAACTTCTCCATCTAGTATTTTCAATTCCACCCTTTAGATAGTTCATATACATTAGAGACAATTAGGATAAAAAAATATATAAAAATAAAAAATAAAAGGATTTTTTTCCCTTGTCGACCTAATAAACTTCATTTTTTTATTGTCGACCATAATAAAAAATAAAAAGATTTTTGTTTTGCATCCTTTTTAGTTGCTTTTAATTCTTAGGGTTGCATTTCATATAATAGTAGGAATTCACCAAGTGATTTGAGCATCTTGATTTGGCACACACTTGAAAATATCTTAAGGGCAAAACCCATTAATCAAGATAAGGTGAGGGATTTCATCACCCTTTCCTTAGCCCAAAATCACTAATTCCTCACTACACATACCAAGCCTCTTAAAATTGATTAGGCGTTGGCCCCTAAGGATTCGAGCTCATTAAGGAACAATAATTTCTTAAGTGAACGGTCCAAGTTTATTTGGATTAATTGGTGTCTAAGGCAAGGTTTAGGGGTTGCGTAAGGCGCTCCGAAAGGAAAGAGGTACTTAATTGATCTTTGATCTCCCTCTAGTACTATCCTTACCTGGCTAATTACCCAAGTAAACTTTGATCTTTTCATTAAGGGAATTCTTGGTTAGGAGCTGGTCTAAGTCAAGTTTAGGCTTAACCCTAGAGTTAGGGTGATTGAAAAGTGATTGCCTTGATTTATTTTTAGTTAGTTTTTCTCATCTTCTTAACTTTTTCTTTTTTTTTTCAAATAAATTTTTTTTTTTTGATTGTGGTGTATGCAAACTTGGGTTAGGGATAATACTAATCGTTTAATTCGTTTTGATTCATCTCTTGAACCAAACGAAATGGCTAATACCAACCCACCTGTTCTTCAAGATGTTTGTTACCCCACTAGAAATGCAATCCCCTCTTGCATAAAACTCCCGAGGTAAATGAAACCAATTTTGAACTTAGACCGCATTTTATTAACATGCTTCCCAAATTCCTAGGAGTAGAAACCAAGACGCTTACATTTTCATCTCGAATTTGAAGAAGTTTGCCTCATGATCAAGATGAGGGACTTAGCGAAGATGCGATCAAACTCCGATTTATTCCATTTGCCCTTAAGGACAAAGCCAAAAATGGTCAGATAGCTTGCCCACGATTCCATCTCAACTTGGGGTGAATTTGTAGCAGTTTTTCGAAAAATTCTTTCCTATCCACAAAACAATCAAGCTTAGAAACAGACATTCAAAATTTTAAAATTGTCGGAGAACCTTTTGGAAGTATTTTGACAAATTCAAAGATCTTCTTATCCAAGGTCCTCACCATGGTCTTGAAAAGTGGCGATTATGCCAAATCATTTATGAAGGATTGGATTATTCTTCAAAACTTCCTTAGAGTCAATGTGTCAAGGGGATTTCATGAAGAAAAATGCCGATGAAGCTTGGGACTTTTAGAGAGTTTATCAGAAAACCATGCGGTGGGAACATTGTGATGACCGTGTTTCATCGGTTCCCAACCCAAAACCGATGGTGTCCTTAGAAGCGAACATAGCCTCTGAAGCAAAGATGGCTACAATCATGCGTAGGTTAGAAGCTTTAGAAGTCAAAGAACGAGCTCGGCTCAAATCAACCAAGTTTACGCCTCGGGTTGTCATAGCTGTCTGTTTCCATCTCATGTTTCAGAGGAATGTCCTCTTTTAGGATCCGGTCGACCACTAGGTCGGATAAGCGCGCATTTCGTCAGGTAAATGATCCATTTTCTCCAACCTACAATCGGGTTGGAGAAATCATCAATTTTGCATGGAACCGGGAAACTACTCAGAAATCAAAATTTCACTCCCTCTTCAACCCAACAATTCTCTAGGGGCAATCTGTTCCTCTCAATTTTCAACAACCAAATCTGTCATTTCAAAATCGGTCTCCTCATCACCAATCGCAAATCACACTCCTCAAATTGCGGATCATGATAAGCGTCTTAATGTTACGGAAAGGGTCTAGATACTTTGATTAAAACCTCTACACAGACCACGAACTTATTGACTCAAACATCAAACACGTTGAATTCCTTCATGCAATCAACCGGGCAAATCCTCACCTCCAACACTCAAGCCATAGCTAGGTTAGAAACCCAACTTGGTCAACTAGCTAATGCCATGAGTGAGAGAGAAAGGAACTTTTCCGAGTCAACCCGTGCCCAACCCGAAGGACACGGGATCAAGTTCAACCTACCAAGCTGAAGTGAATGCAATCCATTCACTACGGTCAGGTAGACAGGTCGATAATCAGGTTAGAATGCCTCTAAGTGAAACCCTTGAACCAGAACAAATTCTCTCTCCTTCTGAGAAATCACACCCTTCTGATGACCCAGAACCTGAACCAGAACCAGAGTCTAATCAATTTAAACCAGTTGCTCCTTACACGGATAGACTCAGGCCTAGGAAGCACTCCTCTCGGAGGAGAAAATTCTAGAGACTTTCAAGCAGGTTAAGGTCAACATTCCTCTTTTAGATGTCATTGAACAAATTCCTTCTTATGCCAAATTTTTAAAGGAATTATGTACCAAAAAGAGGCAAATAAATGTTCCAAAGAAAGTCTTTCTTGCCGCCAATATCAGTGAAGTCCTCTCAAAGTCTGTACCATTGAAACATAAGGATCCAGGTTGTCCTACCATCCCATGTATCATTGGTAATACTCGTATCGATAAAGCTTTTAGACTTAGGGGCGGTGTCAACTTGCTTCCAGATTCGATCTACCAACAACTAGGTGTCGGGGAACTCAAGCCAACTAGATGCACACTTGATTAGGCGATAGATCATTAAGGTCCCTATGGGTGAAATAGAGATGTATTGATAAAGGTTGGAGACTTCATTTTTCTGTTGATTTAGTAGTCACGGAAACACAACCGTTTCCAATCCCAAAGGACGATACCCGTGATCTTAGGAAGACCGTTCTTAGCCACTTCTAATGCTCTCATCAGTAAAGCTGGTCACATGAAGGCTGTCTTTTGGGAATCATTGCTGAACTTAATATTTTCAATCGAGGAAATAATATTGATAAGCGACCTTCGAAATCAATTACATCCAAGAAAGTTTAGCAGTAGAGAATGAATCGACATTAGTTTTGAGGAAATCTTTCATGAGGCTGGAAATTTTAAAAATTCGTGTTTTAGTTTTCAAAATGAGGAAGCGTGTTGAATACATGCCTCTTGAATGCAACATTGAAGAACTCTTTTCGATGAGCTTAGATTTTTGAAAGAGCAACCAAAATGTCAAATTTTCATTAATCAAAATCTAAGTTCAAAATGCATAACACCAATAAGACCTACCTTAATTTCTTTGCAAAACACATTGCAAACCTTGGAATTTTCAGAATTTGAGAACATCATTGATTATATCATCTTGAAATTCTTTAAATTTAGGGTAGAATTTTCGACAATAAGGTAGGATTTAATGTAGAATATGAGCTTCTCATGTTTTATCTTTTATTCTACATTTTATTTTTGTCCCACAATAATAATAAAAGAATTTATTCTTCTCTCATGTGAGAGTTTCTTGTTCTTTTCAAAAAAAAAAAAAAAAAAAAAAAAAGAAAAAGGAGAGAATAAATTTTGACTCCACCTTCTCATACCAAATGTAATTACAGACTTTTTATCATTGTTCAAGTCGTAGAACAAATGTAAGTGCTTCCATGCTTATCTGTTTTACTTTGTGCATAATAGAATTTGCATTGAGGACAATGCAAAATTTAGGTGTGGGGGTGGGAATTAGTCATTTTGCTCTTTATCTTAGTCATTTTCCTCTTCTTACCATTTTCTTTCTTTTTATGTCATTTTTTCCTCTTTTCATAAAAAAAAAGAGTCACTTGCCAACTTAATAGAGTTGATTAATAATTGATCAATTTGATAGAATTTAAGTCTTCTAATCCTTAGTTGGTTCTATACTCAAGTTTACCTTTTATGATAACTCCAAATAAATTTCTTAAGAAATGATTTTCAAAGTAATATACTTTACTTAAGTTGTAACTTAGATTTTTAATTAAAGTAATGAAATTTTGCATGCCTAACTTAGAGTTGAAAATAATTTTTCAAGTTGTCTTGATCCAAATATTGTTCAGAATATATATACATATACACATATATACTAACTTAATAAATAGAAGAAAAATTTCTCTTAAAATCATTGGTGGTTCTATTTTACTAAGCCTAAGTTGGTGAGTAATTAAGCCCGAGGAGTATTTCTATGCTTAATGACCTAAGCCCAAGTGGGTTGGGATTCATTGGCCCAAAACTCGCTAAATGGTCACTTAGAAAGCCGATTAAAAGAACAAAACCACCAAGGAATAAAGAGTAAAAAAAAAAAAAAAAAAAAAAAAAAAAAAAAAAAAAAAAATCATACTAACCATGTTTTTGTATATAGTTATATTTGTATATGTTCTTGAAAAATAAAATGGATTAAAAGACTTGAAGTTTGTTTAAAACAAAGGGTTAGCATGTCCTTTTCAAAACTTTTAAATTAAATTTTGAGTTAAACTTAGTTTTGTATAACTATAATGGAAGGACTTTCTTAAGAAAATTACATTGGAGTTATGATAAAACATTTTCTTGAGTATTAACCAACTTCAATTGGAATGTTTGAAGATATCAAATGAATTAATTATTTTATTAACTTCTTTAAATTGGCAAGTTGACTGAATTTTGTGGGTATATTCACTGCAAACCCTCACGAGACTACAACTTCGTCCACTAGGGTAACCTAGGGGTTTAAAGGCTTGTTGTATGCTAAATACAACCGCGATTCTGAAAGTGAGTTAGATTTTCTTTTTATTTTCTTTGCTAGAGGACTAGCAAAAGCTTAGGTGTGGGGGTATTTGATTATCACATTTTAATTACATTTTTATAACCTTATTACCTATGTTATATGAATAACGATATTACTAATAATCATTTTTATCTTATTTTGCGTGCTAATAAAGAAATAATGAATAAAAGCCCAAATGACTCAAATTCTCAATTTCTACCAACATTTGAAGCCCAAATCGAAGACAAACCAAGGCCCAAGATACCAAATTGATCCAAGAGAAATTCGTGAAGAAAAATCAAGAAAAGACAAATTAGGTTGGGAACCAATCGGTTGACCAACCGGTTGGCTAACCGATCGGCCAACCGATCGGTTCCCAATTCAGATTAATGGTGGATTTCTCTCCCTTTTGGCTAGGTTTGATCCAATGGTTCACATCAACTCCGTTGGGCTATAAATAGGGGTGAAGGCTGAGTGTTTTGAGTGTGAAATATTTTGTAAAAATTCCATTTGGAGAGGAGGGTTACTCTTAATTGAGGAGACCTTCCAAAATTGTAACTTTTGTTACACAATAAATGAAAATTTTCACCCCTTCAATTTCCTTTCTCTTCTTCTAATCCAAGGACCAAAAGGAGGATTAGATTAAGATCAGGAGTTGTTGGTTTCTATTTTATTTCTTTTTCATTTTCTTTCTTGTTCATTTATTGCTTTGTAGCTTAGATTTACTTTCATGCAATTTAATTTCATGCAATTTACTTTCATGCAATTTACTTTCATGCAATGTATTTAATTCTTGTATTTACTTTCTAGAATAGATTTTTCTTTTCTTTAATTCACCTTGAGGCTAGAACCCTCTTGGGAATTACCCTTTTCTAAGTGTGGAGCTAATATTTGTGGGATCCCTAGAGATTGTTTGAAACTAGCTAACAAATCCAACTCACTCTCGTGAGATTGAGATAAGCTAAGTGGATCTACTCTAGATTCCTCATATCTTTAACTAATCCTCCATACTTTACATTCTTGATTTTGCACTTATCCTTGTTTTTCATTTGTTTGTTATTTTCCTTTATTCTTGATTTTGATTTTCCTTTACTCTCTCCTCTCTCTCAATCTTGCTTTCTTTTATTTTGCACTTATTTTCTCTCAATCTCATATTCCCTCCATGTGCATATAATCTCAAACCTAGTTTTGTTATTATGTGCATATAACCACAACCACATTCCCAACTTCATTTTCTCCTCTTTTGCACATAATGCACACATCCACTCTCTCTTATCTCTCCACATCCACTTTCACCATTTTATCATTTTAGTTTTATTTTAATAAACTCCTAATTGTCGCGCATAATTTGAGAACCAAAACTTGAGCAAAACTCCTCCTACTTTCCCGTTCCTCGTGGGATCGATAATCTTTTATACTATAACTTGATAAGGGTTGTATACTTGCAACCTAGGAGGTAATCGTTTATTTCCCATCATTAACCAATAAAATCTTCAAGCCCCAGCTTGGCTGCAATGTGGAGGCATATGTGGACGATATCTTAGTGAAGTCGAAGATGCCATCCCACGTGGCGGATGTGGAAGAGACTTTTTCCATCCTCCGGCACTATCGTATGAAGCTCAACCCAGCCAAGTGCGCTTTTGGGGTGTAGTCGAGAAAGTTTTTGGGATTTATGATCACACAGAGAGGTATTGAGATCAACCTCGAGAAGATAGCGACCATAGAGCAGCTGCCCGAACCCCGTACTATGAGAGATGTGCAGAGGCTAAATGGGAAGATAGCAGCATTGGGCCGCTTCCTTTCCAAGTCGGCCGAAAGGAGTCTCCCATTCTTCAAGACCCTAAGAGGAAGCAAAGACCTGAAGAAGAGCATGAGCTGGACCACCGAGTGCAGTGAGGCCTTCAAAAACCTCAAAGCATATTTGAGTAACAAGCCGCTGCTGAGCCAACCCATAGCAGGGGAAACCTTGTTCCTCTATATGGCCGTGTCTCCTGAAGTCGTTAGTTCCGTCCTGGTTCAAGAGGAGGACAACATCCAGAAGCCGGTGTATTATGTTAGCCAGATCTTGAAGGCGAGTGAGCTCAACTATCCCCTCATCGAGAAAGCTTCCTTCCTCCTCATTATCATGGCTTGGAGACTCCGCCCATACTTCCAAGCGCACTCCATTATTGTGCGGACAAACCTGCCTTTGAAGAAAGCACTCAGCAGCCCAACCACTTCAGGGAGGATGATCACTTGGTCAGTCGAACTCAGTGAATATGATGTACAGTTTGAACCAAGGAAGACCATCAAAGCCCAAGCTCTTGCCGACTTCCTCATCGAGTCAGCCACAGCCAAAGATGAGTCATCCTCTCCCTTGCCTCCTAGCCAATCTAAACCTCCAGCACCTCAAGTAATTAGAGAGCCCGCTTCCCAGGCGTGTCACAACCTTGAGCACAACTTGCCGGAATTTGAGTCCTGGTGGCTGTTAAAGATTGACGGGTCCTTGGGTGGAGCCGGCAATGGAGCAGGAGTCGTTCTGCGTAGCCTGATGGGTCGACACATGAACACTCTATTGCCTTTGACTTCTCGGCCTCCAACAACGAGGCCGAGTATGAATCTCTTTTGGCAGGCCTTCGAACCGCCTTGACAGTAAAGGCTGAGCGCCTCTACATCTTAGCCGACTCCCAACTTGTGGTCCACCAAGTGAATAGGAGTATGCAGCTAAAGATCTAAGGATGGTCCTATATCTGAAAGCGGTTAAGGAGCTGCTGAGCAAATTCACAGAATCCCGCATCGCCCAAGTCCCCCGCCCTCTCAACGCCCTAGCGGATGCCTTGTCCAAGGTCGGATCCACTAGCTCAAGAGATGATCTGAGACCCATCCACACCGACACTCTTAAATGCCAAAGCATTGCAAAGACACCAAAGTCGGTCATGCAGGCCGAGACGTCTGCGGAACCTTATTAGATGGATCCCATCATCTAATATTTGACAAGGGGACTTCGCCATAGCATGCCGCTGAAGCCAGAAGCTTGCGCAGGAATGCCCTCCGATACCTCATGCTCGATGATCAGCTCTATAGGATGTCATACTCTAGCAGCGGTGTGAGGCCTTATCTCATGTGTCTTCGGCCGAATCAGGCCAGCTATGTCCTCAAGGAGATCCACAAAGGGACTTGTGAAAATCGCCCAGGGGCCATGACTCTTGCCCAAAAGATCATCCGCTAAGGATATTACTGGCCCACCATCCTAGCCGACTCCAGATGACTCGTGTCCCGCTGCAAGAAGTGTCAGCTCTTCTCAATCATCCCTCGAGCCGCCGCCACCGAGCTAACCCCCATATTGAGCCCAATTCCATTTGCCCAATGGGGGTTAGACTTGCTGGGGCCTCTCCCAATCGCCTCAGGGCAGCGGAGATTCTTGGTCGTGGCCATCGATTACTTCACCAAATGGATTGACGCCGAGCCCTTAGCCAAAATTGGTGAGAACAACATCACCAATTTTGTATGGAGATCCATCGTGTGTCGATTTAGCATCCCTCTTGCCTTCATTACCAACAACGACACCCAGTTCGACAGCAATGGGTTCTGAAGCTTCTGTCAAGAGTGGCACATCCAGCTCAAATTTGCCTCGGTGGCCCATCTAAAGTGCAACGGACTTGTAGAAGCCGCCAAAAAGTGTATCCTCCAAGCTCTCAAGAAGAAGGTGGGCAAAGTAGCGGGAAGTTGGGCCGACGAACTTCCTATAATCTTATGGTCTTACCGCACCACCCACAAGAACTCTACGGCAAAACCCCCTTCAAGTTAGCCTATGGTGCTGAAGCAATTGCCCCAGTCGAAGTCGGCATGCTGACCATACGATTGAGGCATTTTGATTAAGACTTGAATGTTGAAGGACTTCGACTCGGACTCGACCTCATTGATGAAGTCCGAGAGAAAGCTCTTCGATCCCAGATCATCAACCAGCAGCGCATCGCTCGGCACGACAACAACAAGGTCCGACCCCAGAGATTCAATATAGGTGACCTCGTCCTTCGCAGATCCGTCTTTGACAGAGACACCAAGCAAGGCAAGCTAGCCGCCACTTGGGAAGGACCCTACACCATCCTAGAGGAGATGCATCCTGGCACTTATCGCCTAAGGAGCTATGATGGAAGGGTCCTTCAGCATCCTTGGAACATCAAGCATCTTCAAAAGTATTATCAATAAAATGATGTACAATATTTCATTTTTATTCGACTAACAACTATGTGTTATTCCCTTGTCTAAGTGTTATTCAGATGACTCAAAAGCCCTTGGTATCATTTTCATGAGTAAAACCAAGGCAATTCAATCTTTCGGTCGACGCCGAGCCAAAAGACCTTGGCGTCTCCATAAGACCAAGGCACTCGACCTCTCGGTCGTCATCACCGAAAAGACCTTGGCGTCTCCATAAGACCAAGGCACTCGACCTCTCGGTCGTCATCACTAAAAAGACCTTATCACCCACATGGGGGCAAGACCAAGGCTCATCAAAACCTTGTTGCTCATCTTCAATATAGAAAGACCTTGGTATCCATTTCGTGGATAAAGCTAAGGCCTCTCAACGACCCAACTAGCCTTAATTCTTGGATACATATGGTCGCCCGCTACTCAGTGCGAGTGCTGACAATAGAGATGTTAGAACGAGTCATTCGACTCGTCCAAGGATGACTCATTCGACTCGTCCCAATACAAATCTGACTCATTTCTAGACAGTCCCCTCAGTCCAACTAGCATTCCTCACAAGTTCAAATCACAAGTAGATAACTTGAACAAAAATGGAGCAGCAGAAAAGTTTTCATAACATCAGGAAGAGACAAACAAGTCTAGATTTTCATTCATTCATCAACAAACTTTACATCATAAGTTTACAAAAAAAAAAAAAAAAAAACAAACACAAAAAGATACAAGTGTTACACCCCTTGATCCGAAGCAGGAGTAGAACTGGGCAGGTCGGCGATTGTGTCAGGAGCTGGGGCCTGTTGAGTTGTAGGGGGCGCGGCAGGAGGAGCTTCTGCTTGCTCGTCCCCAGCCTCATCATCTCCCTCATCCACTTCCAGCGCCACACCCCCTCCTGCTATCTCAATCTCCTTTAAGAAGTCGAGCCAAACAGAGACTCAAGGAGGGTAATCGCTATCAGTAAGAGGTCGAAATCCAGGAGGGAACAAAGAGACGAGGTAATCAAAGCCGGCTTTGCAGGCCAGCCACCTCAACTTTGCCTAAAGGACTGTGGCGATATTCTTCTATCACTGCCGTCTTGTGAGCTTCGGAGTCCAAAGACGCCATTTGAGCCTCCAAAGTCTGAACTATGGCCTGAGTCACCTCGTGGGCCACCCACTCCTCCTTGAGATCGAGCCTGGCATGGTCGGCCCCCAGTCGTTCCGACCGAGCTTCCTCCGTGGCCTCGAGCCTCTGGCACTTATCCAAGTCAACTTCCTCGTTCAAGTATTTGATGCGGGCATCCCGCTCAACAACTTCTTTCTCGAGGCGGCCGAGCTTGTTCTTGAGCTTGGCAATGATGGCAGACTGCTTGGAGCGGTGCAACTAGAGCCCCTTGATCTGGTCATCTTTCATCTCCAACTCCCGCCGCCATTTGCCGTCCCTTCGGCTCCTTTCGGTCTCAAGCTCTTTGACCTTATTTTCCACCATCTCGTTAGCCCATTTCACCTAGGCTATCCTCTACTCGAACTCTGAAGGAAGTTGATGCGCGTGAGATAGCTGGGAGAATAACTCCTGCTCGATAAATGCCCCCCGAAGGCAGTGACTCTTAACGGGGAAGTGCAGACCGATGGTCTGCATCTCCTTCAATAGCTGTTGGTCCTTAGGGAGGGAAAATTATTCCATAGCCCTAACTTGAGCAACTCTCGATCGCAGGACCGAGCCCTCCTTGTCAAGCGGCACCCGAGCGTTGAACTGAGCACCCTCGAGAAGCTCCTCCCTGTGAGAGGAGCTATCTCCTATCTCCCCCCTCATGCTGGCTCGGAACTCCTCCCACTTTTGGGGGTCGACCTCCGAGACATGGTAAGGGTAGGGCCAACAGAAACCCCCGTCCTGAGCTGGGACAGTGTCATCCCTCGGAAGCTCAGCGGGTTGGAGAGGGACCACCTCCTCCCTAACAGTGTCAGTCGTCTCGACCGGCTCCTTGCCCAACCTGGTCGTGGGTTCTGGGCCGAGGGCGGGCGATGACTGGCCTGGCCGACTTCTGGCCGCCTGGGCAAAGTATAGTCTCCCTCACCGAGGGGAGAAGCTTCATCAAGAATGACGACTTTAGCTTGGTGAGGAAGAGGGTCCGCTAGTTGTTGACCCTCGATAGCTATGGCTGAAGAGGACTCGGCAGTCGTCCTCTTCCTCTTCTTCTCCATTATCTCCTTCTTGACCACCAAGCTCGGTCCTCCCATCGCAGCCACAATCTCCGCCTTCCTCAACCTTAAATCAGCTAGATCCCCAGGGACTATGGACCCCCTCAGCCATTTCTGGGGCCTATTAGTCGCGACCGGCTCCGCCGAGGCCGATTCTTCTCCTTTCGAATCCTTCAAAAGCTCCTTATTCAGGGGGACGACCAAGAGAGCTGCCCGTGCCTTGTAGGTCTCTGAAGGAGGGAGCACCGAGATCCCAGCCACGCAGAGGGAAGATGGGTCAAAAAGATTGTGTATCTCCCTTGACCCAGCATAGTTACGGATCTTCTCCAGCTATCGGCCCTCTTCGGCCGATAGAATGCAAGGCTTCAGTGCCTCCTTCTTGATTTCTAGCCAAGTAGGACAAACCAGCATTGGGTCGGCACCTATGACCCACACGAATCGCTCCTTCCAGTCCCTGTTCGATTCCGGAGCGTTCGACACTATCTTGTGTCCTCCAAGATAGTGGAAATAATAATGCGCGTCCTTCTTCGTCGTCTTGACGCTGACGAGGTTGCTAAGCAGACGCAGACTCAGCTCGACGTTTACCCGGTGGCAAATCACCAGGAAGCCCACCAAGATAGCGATGGCGTTTGGGGTGAACTGTGAAGGGGACACCCCTAAGACGCCACACACCTCCTTGAGGAATGGATGGAGTAGCAGATGGAGTCCATACTCCAGGTGGTTGACGTACAGAGGCAACAGGTGGTGGTCATGGTGGTACACTGCCTCATCGCCATTCTGTACAGCTAGGTTTAGGGTCCTGGGGAGATCATAAAGTTCAAAGAACCTTCCTGGCTCTTGAGTGGTTATCTTCATACGAATAGTCCTTAGCAACCCAATCCTTTCCTCGTTGCGAGTGACGGTGGAAGCCTGAACAGTCATGGATGTTATCTGAGATAGAAAAGAGAGTTCTTGTGAGGAAGACTTGAGAGCAAAAGGCTAGGGCAGAAAATTTGTGAAGAAAGACCCCTTTTGGCCCCAATGCGGTATATATAGACTTTGAGGGTGACACGTGGTGAAATCAGGACGGTTAGCACACCTATGTATGAATGGCTCCGATTTGCCTCGGTATCTAGACAGGCGTCACAAAAATCGAAGGGCCGCCCTCTTTACTCCACAACTGCTTTTTCTCGAAATTCAAAGCGACAACCCCGCATGGCCCTTTGACATCATGTTGTCTTTTCATACAGCGACCCATCACCTCCCGCAGAGAGCGGCTCATGGTTTATTTGGCAGCAGACTGTTCACAATCAAAGTCATCTCGGCCTTCCAAATCAGACATATGACTCAATAAACAAATGTCAACTCGAAAGGCGGTCCTTGTCGTCAAGCCGACCCCTTCGACAGGCAGCCCCCTCTGCTGACATCTTGTGTGGTCGACCAAAAACTCAGTACAAGTCGGTCTTTGAACAGGCGACTTGAGCAATTAGGCTTCTAAAGTTTCGTCCCTCATTAAAACTATTGTCATAAATGGGAAACTAAAATTTGCTATCTCTGCCTTAGTTTATCTTGCAGGAGGAAGTCGCCAACTTGGTCGACTCCAATATATCAATCACTATACATGAAAAGAATAAGGAGAAGACCTTAATATCTACTTAGGCTCAAAACACATGCCATGCATTTAACATAGAGTATCTTGTAAGATAGCTCAACCGGCGCTTAGACTCTCAAACAAGTCAACTCGTCCCATGCAATTCGGTAAACAAAGTTACGAAATAAAGAAAAAATTTGAATGAGCCGAAAACATATCTTTATTCACAACTCAAAGCAGTTACAAATTTACATTTACAAAATGAGGTAGATACAAAAGACCTAAACGGCAGCTAAAGAGACTCAGAAAAGTCCATGCCCGCTCCAGGGGTTAAGGGAAGAGCGCTGGAGGTTACTGGCGGAGGGGTCGACTCGGATCTCGGCTTGATTCTTTCACCCCTCTGGGGGAGAGTACTCTCACCTTCCTCATCTACCCTCTCGGCTGGGGCCTCATCCTCCTTATCGTCGTCCTTGGCTCCCAAGTCGGCTGCTTCGAGATCGAGCCCTCCACCCTGCCTCTCTATATCCACGAGATCCTCTAGGCAACAAGCGACCCTTGGAGGTTAATGAAAACGGCTGGGTGCCCCTCTCAGGTCGGCCGGGAGCTGTGCCTCTAAGAAGTCATACCTTGCTTTGTAGGCGAGCGCTGCCTCTGCCTTCCCAGTTATTCCTTGGCGGTATTCCTCAACAATTACCGACCAATGGGCGTTGGACTCCAAGAAGTCCATCCGGCTCTGAGCCATGGCTAAAGACTCCCATAGCCGAGCACTCTCTTCTTAAAGCTGGACCTTGGCCACATGCTCTTCCTCTGATTGGCCCTTAGCATGCTGAGCAGCCATCTTCTCGACCTCGACTTGTGCCAAGGCATGATCTCTTTCTTGAAGCACCTCGTCCAGTTGGCGAGTTCTCTTATGACTCTCATGAAGCTCTCGCTTGAGACTGGTGACCTTGGCAGACTTCTAGGCATCTGAAGTTTTCAGATCCTCCACCATCTTTTCCTTCACCTCCATCTCAAGGCGCTAGTTGGTCAATTCCTCCTCCTTGGCTGACAGCTCCTTGAGATCCTTCTCGAGGTCAGCTGAGACTTCAGCTCTCGGACTCCTTGCCGCCTCCTAGAGCTTAGCATGTACCTCCCGGACGTGCCCCATTTGGCTGAATATTTTCTGCTCCACTAAAGTCCCGAGGATCAAATAGGTCTGAAGGATTAGATGGAGGCCCACATTAGGAACCTCTGCCAAAATCTCCCTGTCACGAGGCAACCAAAACTGTTCGATCGCCTTTGATTGGGCTACTCGAGACTCCAAGACCGATGACCTTTTATCGAGATGTCGCTTGGCTCATGCCTATCCTCTTGACTTGGCTCCCTATCATATCGAGGACCGGCAAGGGCAGTTCCTATCATCAGCACCCTGATCTTATTCCAAGTAGGCATGTCAACCTCATTGACACGATGGGGGAACGACCAGCTCAAATCTTCAGTAACGGATTCCCCCTCTTCAGCCGGTTCCTTCCCAAGGTGACGAGTCGGCTCGGCCTGAGTATCCGACACCCCCCTGCCACTACTTGTCTCCATTGGGATGTCAGCGTGAATCCTGGCTCCAGCAATGGTCGCCTGGGTTGTAGCCTCCTCTCTCTGTCCAGATGACCCCTCATCCAAGTGAATGATCTCGGCCCCTACGACCTCGGAAGATCCCCCAGGCCCTCGGCTTCCCGCCTTCCTAAGCTTCTTTTTCTTAGCAGCTGGAGCGGTCGAGGATGACTGCCCAGCTGGCTGGATTGTGGCCAAGGCTACAGGAGGCTGAGCTCTCGCCACTTTCGTAGGAGCTAGGTCTTGACGAGCGCGCTTGATCGGCCTTGTTGATGTGCCCTCTTGAGTTTCGGCAGGGGGAGCATTCGACGCTTCATCACCTTCGCCCGAGGTCGGGACCATCATTAGGGCGTCCCTCTCCTAATCTTTGGCCATAGGGGGCATGACCGAGACCTCCGCTACCCTCAGCATAGAATTGTCAAATAGATTCTCCACTTTCTGAGAGCCCGCGAATGACTTGATCTGGTCCAGGGCATCTTGCTCTTCAGGCGACAGTTCTTTCATTGACAAACCCTCCCTAATCACCTCGGGCTAATCTGGGCATCTTAATTCCAAATCATCTCTCCACCCAGATGAACTTCTCCTTCCAGTCTCCATTTGAGTCAGGAAGGTCGGTGACAAGCTTGAAGTGGCCCACCACTTGGAAATGGCCACGGGCCTCCTTCTGATTCACCTTAATGCTGACTAGATAGCTCAGCACGTTCAGAGATGGCTGAATCCCCAACCAGTAGCATATAACCACGAAAGCAACTAAGGCCGCAATGGCATTCGGCTTCAATTGCATGGGCGAGACCCCCAAAGCCGTGTAGACTTGGTCGATGAATGGGTGCAATAGTAGGCGCAAACCATACTCCATGTGCTTGATATATAAAGGATGCTGGCCCTCTGTATGATCATAGATCGCCTGAGATCTCGTCGGCGCCGATAATTTGTATTCCCGAGGGATGTCAAATCTTTTATGCAAAGTCCTTAATTGCGCCATCATCACCCTAGAAGTAATGTCCTTCAATAGCTCTTGTCTAGCGTTGAGAGCGCGGATGTTCGCCATTATCAGTTTAGAAGTTGGTCGGAGAAGAAGAAGTAAATCGAAATCTCTTCGAAATAGGGATTTTTTAGAGACAGCGGCTTCCTTCATCCTCCCAGCAGCCCCACTTATAGACACCCATGATCTACACCTGTCAGGATCTTAACGGTCGAGTCGGTTCGAAACCAATGGTCCAAATTCATCCCAAAACCTGAAGCATCGTCACCGCCATTGAGATGAGGCATACCTGCCTTAACTATCCCGCAATCAGGCACGAAACGTGAAGCGCCCGCAGCCAAAAATAGGAGTCGACACGTGTCCCATATTAGCATTGATTATTAGATCAGCTCACCCCCCCAGCCAGGGCGACTCGAGCAGCATGGGCATTCATCCCTTCCCAAGGCTGGCCAAGTTGAGACCAGCCCACACTCGACCTCATCATTTGAGTCGTCCCCCCTCATTTACTCAAGGCTGGTTCGACAACTTGCGAGGCAGACAATTAAAGGCGGTACTTATCGTCCCTCTTGCAGAGCCGAGTCGAGAGGGGGTTTGTCCTCGAACTCCTCGCCAACAGCTGGCCATCCTCATCATTTCCTCTGCCGCGAGCTTCCATTACTCACCATACTTGACTCACCACGCCCTCTCAATCACCATCATGTCAAGTCAATGGTGACTCATCCCTCTCAGCAGTCGACATCTAGAAGCTATCTGCCAATCCAGCTGCCAGCCTGGACTCGACCAGAGTTATGCTTCTATCCTTCTCAGCTGGGTATATATATATATGTATAGGCTCATTGCCCTCTTGATGAGGTGTTGCAGCCTTGGGGCCACCGGTATGCAATTAACGACACTCTCATAAACAAGATGTTTTGTGCTATATACCCTTGTAAAGTTTTTGTCGTTTGATCTTCATCGACTTCGGCCTATTTCATCCAAAGACCTTGGCATCGTTTTCATGAATAAGCCCAAGGCACATGGTTCTCTTCAACATAATCAAACTAGCGATTACTCTCATAAACAAGATGTTTTGTGCTATATACCATTGTGCAATTTTCGCTCAATCTTCATCGACTTCGGCCTATTTCATCCAAAGACCTTGGCATCGTTTTCATGAATAAGCCCAAGGCACATGGTTCTCTTCAACATAATCAAACTAACGACACTCTCATAAACAAGATGTTTTGTGCTATATACCCTTGTAAAGTTTTTGTCGCTTGATCTTCATCGACTCGCCTAAGACACAAGGCACATAATGATCTCCTCCAAGGTAATCAAACCAAACATCCTCTTCCAAGGTAATCAAACCAAACATCCTCTTCCAAGGTAATCAAACCAAACATCCTCTTCCAAGGTAATCAAACCAAACATCCTCTTCCAAGGTAATCAAACCAAACATCCTCTTCCAAGGTAATCAAACCAAACATCCTCTTCCAAGGTAATCAAACCAAACATCCTCTTCCAAGGTAATCAAACCAAACATCCTCTTCCAAGGTAATCAAACCAAACATCCTCTTCCAAGGTAATCAAACCAAACATCCTCTTCCAAGGTAATCAAACCAAACATCCTCTTCCAAGGTAATCAAACCAAACATCCTCTTCCAAGGTAATCAAACCAAACATCCTCTTCCAAGGTAATCAAACCAAACATCCTCTTCCAAGGTAATCAAACCAAACATCCTCTTCCAAGGTAATCAAACCAAACATCCTCTTCCAAGGTAATCAAACCAAACATCCTCTTCCAAGGTAATCAAACCAAACATCCTCTTCCAAGGTAATCAAACCAAACATCCTCTTCCAAGGTAATCAAACCAAACATCCTCTTCCAAGGTAATCAAACCAAACATCCTCTTCCAAGGTAATCAAACCAAACATCCTCTTCCAAGGTAATCAAACCAAACATCCTCTTCCAAGGTAATCAAACCAAACATCCTCTTCCAAGGTAATCAAACCAAACATCCTCTTCCAAGGTAATCAAACCAAACATCCTCTTCCAAGGTAATCAAACCAAACATCCTCTTCCAAGGTAATCAAACCAAACATCCTCTTCCAAGGTAATCAAACCAAACATCCTCTTCCAAGGTAATCAAACCAAACATCCTCTTCCAAGGTAATCAAACTAACGACACTCTCATAAACAAGATGTTTTGTGCTATATACCCTTGTAAAGTTTTTGTCGCTTGATCTTCATCGACTTCGGCCTATTTCATCCAAAGACCTTGGCATTATTTTCATGAGTAAAACTAAGGCACATCATCGACAAAAGACCTTGGCATTATTTTCATGAGTAAAACTAAGGCACATCATCGACAAAAGACCTTGGCATTATTTTCATGAGTAAAACTAAGGCACATCATCGACAAAAGACCTTGGCATCGTTTTCATGAATAAGCCCAAGGCACATGGTTCTCTTCAACATAATCAAACTAACGACACTCTCATAAACAAGATGTTTTGTGCTATATACCATTGTGCAATTTTCGCTCAATCTTCATCGACTTCGGCCTATTTCATCCAAAGACCTTGGCATTATTTTCATGAGTAAAACTAAGGCACATCATCGACAAAAGACCTTGGCATTATTTTCATGAGTAAAACTAAGGCACATCATCGACAAAAGACCTTGGCATTATTTTCATGAGTAAAACTAAGGCACATCATCGACAAAAGACCTTGGCATTATTTTCATGAGTAAAACTAAGGCACATCATCGACAAAAGACCTTGGCATTATTTTCATGAGTAAAACTAAGGCACATCATCGACAAAAGACCTTGGCATTATTTTCATGAGTAAAACTAAGGCACATCATCGACAAAAGACCTTGGCATTATTTTCATGAGTAAAACTAAGGCACATCATCGACAAAAGACCTTGGCATTATTTTCATGAGTAAAACTAAGGCACATCATCGACAAAAGACCTTGGCATTATTTTCATGAGTAAAACTAAGGCACATCATCGACAAAAGACCTTGGCATTATTTTCATGAGTAAAACTAAGGCACATCATCGACAAAAGACCTTGGCATCGTTTTCATGAATAAGCCCAAGGCACATGGTTCTCTTCAACATAATCAAACTAACGATTACTCTCATAAACAAGATGTTTTGTGCTATATACCCTTGTAAAGTTTTTGTCGTTTGATCTTCATCGACTCAGCCTATTTCATCCAAAGACCTTGGCATCGTTTTCATGAATAAGCCCAAGGCACATGGTTCTCTTCAACATAATCAAACTAACGATTACTCTCATAAACAAGATGTTTTTGTGCTATATACCATTGTGCAATTTTCGCCGTTCAATCTTCATCGACTCGGCCTAAGACACAAGGCACATACGATCTCCTCCAAGGTAATCAAACTAACGATTACTCTCATAAACAAGATGTTTTTGTGCTATATACCCTTGTAAAGTTTTTGTCGTTTGATCTTCATCAACTCTGCCTAAAGCACAAGGCAGATACGATCTCTTCCAAGGTAATCAAACCAAACATCCTCTTCCAAGGTAATCAAACCAAACATAAATGAGATATTTTTATGTTATAGACCTATATGCAGCTTTTGCCACTCGAAAGACCTTGGTACCTTTTCAGGGTAAAACCAAGGCACGTCATCAACTCGATTGACTGCGACATAAAGACCTTGGCATTATTTTCATGAGTAAAACTAAGGCACATCATCGACAAAAAGACCTTGGCATCCTTCTAAGTCAAAGGCACGTACCCCAAGACCCTGGTGTCATCATGAGTAAACCCAAGGCATGGAGCCGAGTCGTCCCACTAGCCACAAACACAGCCGAGTTGCCCCGACCCAAAAAAAACAAACTTGTACTTAAACAAAGCAGATTGAAAACTCTTAACACACAAGAATTCAATATCAAAGGTGCACAGTCTAAATTGATAAAATATCTTTTCATTTATATATTTGAAAGTATTTACAGTACAAAAGAGGTGCTGCAAAAAAAAAGAGATACATTGGGGCCTCTAGGGGGTCGAACTCGGGAGACGCCCAGGATTAAGAGATGCAGGTGGAGCAACACTATGGCCAGGAGCCGGAGTCAAACTCGGGGGAGCAACAGTAGGAATTAACAAAGGAGTCGACTGGGCCTCAGTCTCGACCTCTTCGCCCTCTCTCTCTCTCTCCACGCTGATCCGCCCAGCTGTCAAGAGCTGAGCCCTCACCAACCTCCTCGGCCGACTCTTTGCCGTCCTCATCACCATCCCCGCCATCAAGTGTAAGCCCCCTCCTTGCTTCTCGATCTCCTGAAGTGCATCAAGGTAGGTGGCCACCCTTAGAGGATAATGGAACCGGTCAGGATCACTTCTGATCTTGGCCGGGAGCTGCGCCTCGAGGTAGTCATAGCTAGCTTTGCAGGCCAGCGCCACCTCCACCTTTCCGAAAGTGCTGTAGCGATAGCTTCAACAACCTCAAATCGATAGGCCTCAGACTCCAGATGAGCGAGCTGGCTTTGCAGAGCCTGGACTTCAGCAGAGGATGATTCCTGCTGTCGCTCGACGTCCAGCGTAGCCAAGTGCTCTGTTGCCTCAGCTTTTCATGAGCAATTTGCTCCTCCTTTAGCTCGGCCCGCAGGCTCTGGGCATTCAGGCCGTCCACTTGAGCTTGCTCAAAGGTGTCATTCCTCTCTCACCTCTCGACCTCGAGATCCTTGGACAGATAGTTAATTTTATCATCCTTTTCTCAGAGCTCGTCCTCGAGATTGTCGAGGTCTTCCTTGAGCTTGCTGATCTCGACCGACTTGTTGCTATTTAAAGTCTTCAAGTCATCGATCATCTTCTCCCGCATCTCTACCTCCGGATGCTATTTGTCGTCACTCCGTCTCCAGATGGCCAGCTCCTCCTCCTTGGCAGCCAGTGCCAAGAGAACCTTCTCCGGGTCAGCCTTCTGGGCCTCAAACTCTCCTTGAAGCTTGAGGAAAGTAGTTCGGACTCGGTCATGTTCGCGGTAAAAGTAGACTTTGTATTCATTGCTCTATTGAACTTGTTTACAGCTTCGTTGGCCTACAACAAGATTCAAAAGAAAGAAAATTTGCCTTTTATTTAAGGCTTACAATGAAAACAAAAGATTACAACTTCTTCCTAAGTGAACAAGCTTCGGATCTCTATTATCACGGGATCACCAGCTTGTGTGGGTTCTTAGCCTATCTTAGGGACTTTTATTAGTCCGTGGACCACCATGCAATTCGATCGGTGGAAAACCGGGTTACGAAACTTCTGAGGCGTGAAGGGGCTCATTTCACGAAGAAGCGAAGCGCTAAGGGGATCACACTCACGAAGGAGAGGATGCGCCGGGGATCACACTCACGAAGGAGTGGATCGCCGAGCGGTGAGATCTACTAGGAGAAATCTGGCTATGCAGCCGACACGGATTAAGCTTACCTCGCGATCGTAGATCGGCGTCGGCGGAAGTTGTGCTTTCGCCGGTGCTTTCCGGGCTGTCGTCGGCGGTTCGTAGATCTCGCGAGCTCTCTCCCAAATATCGAGAAAATCCAACCTTTAGAACTGAACACCCCTCGGCCTATTTATAGGCAAATGATCAAGGAGGGTTTTGGCGGCGGACACCATTGGTGTCGGGCCTAACGATCATCATTTGGTGTCGACGATGGCGGAACAAGCGGTGTCGGGTTTGGCTTGCCGTTTGGCGTCGTTTGGTTGGTTTCCAAACTTTTTCGCGACGCTTTATCTCGATCTTGTCGTTGTCGTCTTAAGTCCGTGTCGATTCATTTCTTTCTTTTCGAATTGGTTGGTTCAATCCGTTGGCGGGTTAGATGGCGGTGATCCTTGTCTTGTCGTCGTTTGAATCCAGTCTCGTTGACGTTCGAACCCAATCGATCTCGCTTCGCCGAATCTTATTGATTTTGAAGCTTTGTTGTTGGATTTATCCCACATTTATGCAACCTCGTTGGCTTGTATGCATCGCCGGCTCACTTCATGTGTTGATGGAAACCGGCGTGATCGTTTTCGCGGCATAGTCAATCGCCGGCGTTTGTCGGATGGGTCGCCGGTTGTTAACCCACCGTCCGCGAGTCGTTTGGATGCTTGATAAGCAATTTTTAGCGCCTCTGATACCCCTCCAAAGCGTCTCGGTCGATTCTTGATGAGCACGGGATGCTTTGGGCGTGATAAACCCTTCACCCTTTAGTTGGCGTGATAGGACTTATGAATGACCTTGGCGTTTGATCTCTCCACACCTTTCAGTCTTTCCAGTGCTTTGTAGGATTGCTGAAGGTACTACGGTACTGCATTTCTTTGTCTGACCATTGTTGAGATCTTGACCAGGAGTCGATTGATGAATTTCTTCTTGAGAATAGCCTCAGCATTTTGATTCTTCCAATCCTCTCAGGTTGTCCGGTGCTTTGTAGGATGCAGAGGCGTCCGCGATCTTGCATTTATTGCTTGACCGTTTGTTAAATTTCAAAATGTAGTTAGTGAGTTCATTTGTTGTTGACTCGTGTTGGTGAATTGTCGTCCAATTGACCATCGAGATTCCTCCGTTGATCGGGGAAATCCTTTGCTGCGACGCGTTAATTGGTGCCAAACTATGTGGACTTTAGCCTTCAATCGGCGAGTGCAGCGTTGGCCGTCGATTTTTAAGGGATCGAACCGTTGATCGATGAATCCTTGTGACGATCGTTAGTTGGCGTTGCTACTGTATTATTTCTTGTTGGAGTACAATTATCCGCAGTGAGAGGGATTCTTTCAAGGTAGAACGCATTGTCCGGCGTCAATATAAGCCTTGTCAGGATTCATCAATTCATCCCTCTTTGAGGTTCCACAGTGAGGGTTATCGAGTTATCCTTAAGAATATGGTAATATTCTCGAGGAACTTCTCGCTAAGAATTAGGAAATAGTTTATACTCGTAGTCCTATTTGGAGTAGGATTAGGCGACGCGTTGATTGGCGTCGATGTGATCCGCACGATCGAGTTATCCCTAAGAATATTTTTATGGAAATATTCTTAGGGAACTTCTCGACAAATTAGGAAATAGTTTATACTCGTAATCTGATTGGGTAGGATTAGGCGTTGATTGGCGTCGATGTGATCCATACGATCGAGTTATCCTAAGAATATTTTTATGGAAATATTCTTAGGGAACTTCGACAAATTAGGAAATAGTTTATACTCGTAATCTGATTGGGTAGGATTAGGCGTTGATTGGCGTCGATGTGATCCATACGATCGAGTTATCCTAAGAATATTTTAATGGAAATATTCTTAGGGAACTTCTCGACAAATTAGGAAGCGGTTTATCCTCGTAATCTGATTGGGTAGGATTAGGCGTTGATTGGCGTCGATGTGATCCATACGATCGAGTTATCCTAAGAATATTTTTATGGAAATATTCTTAGGGAACTTCGACAAATTAGGAAATAGTTTATACTCGTAATCGATTGGGTAGGATTAGGCGTCGTTGATTGGCGTCGATGTGATCCATACGATCGAGTTATCCTAAGGATATTTTTATGAAAATATTCTTAGGGAACTTCGACAAATTAGGAAATAGTTTATACTCGTAATCTGATTGGGTAGGATTAGGCGAGCGTTGATTGGCGTCGATGTGGGAGAATATTCGGGTAATATTGGTAGGGTAACATCTCCAAAATCTTTCTAAATATTTAGGAAAGAGGATGGATGAATTATTGGGCTGATTTGGACTCCTTTTAGATGTCCAATTGGGCTCCAATTAAATTCCTATTTGTTGTCAAATAGGACTCCTTATTCAAAGAGAATTGGGTCCATATGGGATTGTTATAAATACCCACAAACCCTCCTTCCTCTTGACCTAGGCGGCCCCTTCTGCAATGCTTGTTTTCTTCTGCATCGTGTCGTTCCATCTTCTCGAACAACGAGGTATGACGAGGATTTTATATGTATATTTTCTCTTCCTCTCTCTTCTTTTCTCTCTCTTTTTGTTGCATGCATGCATGGGAGGAGAAGAACCGTCGTGGCCATGAATAGGTAGCGTGACCCACGGTGGCCCGGCGGCGGTGCGGCCATAAGCCGGCAGGGTGGCCAGGCTGACGATACATAGGCGGCTGACCAAGAAGCGGCACAACCAGCGGCCCGGTTTCAATTTGGTTGATGCGCTGGCGACCCAGTATTGAGCGGTAGCCAGTCGTGGCCCGAAGCACGAGCTGTGGCCGGGCTGGTCGTTTGGTTGTGTTGCGTCGGACCATGGCGTCCGTTGGTGCCCGATGCGTGGCCAATGAGTCCGCGACGACCAGCGGGACTTCTTCTTTGTTGTATTTGCTGATTTTTAGCCATCGTCGACTTTTCGTCGTGTTTTTGCGGCTTTCGATGTCGCCGGAAGATCGCGTGCTTGAGCCGACCGTCGTCTCGCGATGGCGATACCACCATCGTTCTTTGGTGAGATTTTTATGTTAAATTGCTCATTCACAACTTGCATTCATGAATTGCGGCCTTGATTCCTCCTTCGTGGGGAACAACGCCATATAGCCTTGATTTCTCCTTCGTGAGGATCGACGCCGCGATAGCCTTGATTCCTCCTTCGTGAGGATCGACGCTTATATTTCGTGACGGCGGGGCGATTCCATGGCGTACTACGGTCGGATGGATAGAATACTTAGTCATTTTATGTGGCGGGGTATATTATCCGATAAATCCGTAGTGTGTTGACATCGATTTTCCGTTATAAGGCCGTGACTCTATCTCGAATTTAGTGAAATGAATTCAACGCCTTATATATATGTTTCTTTGGGTTCGACTCGCCGATTTCATCATTTTTTAGTTGAGTACCCTGCAGTGCGCTTCGCCATCGGTTGGCGGGCGTCGTGGTGACCACTTCTCCTCCTCGATGACCCTACTATTCTTATTTAGCCCGGTTTAGGCGGATCGCCGGCGGAGGTGACCCGATTAGTACTTGGAGGAGGTCCCGTGTGTTGAGTCGCGATGGCGGCGCGCCCTTTCGAAGATGCGGTTCTTCGGCCTTTGGGCAAGACGGACTATTTGTTTGGCGACTCCGTTGAGGACCGGATCGGCTTTCATTGAGAGTGAGCAATGGCCGCACAAGGATGATGGTGGATTCTTATATCTCCCTTGGATTCCTCGTCATCGTTGCTTGGCGGATTCACGGCATCGAGTCGCCGCGGAAAATGTCGTGGCGCTGGCGAGGAGTGTGGCGGCATTCATTGCGGGTTTATCACCCATCGATCGGTTCTGGTTCACTTTCGAGGCGAGTTATCGGTTGCACCCTAGTATATTTGGACCGACTCTCCGCCTCGTGATGAGCATTTCGTCAGCGGTCGGACTTTGAAGAAGCGCCTGTTAGGGCGGGAGATGCGGCGTCGGTCATAGATTCTTGGTGGGTTCATTCGAGATAAGCTCGGTGGACTCGTTTGACTAGTTCGTTCTTGGCGATGGGGCGAGGAACTTCAGGCCTGTGGTTTATATGCCGCGATTCGTGCCACTATGTATGGGCTCCCGATCAGTACCAACCACTTCTTCGCTTTATCCGAGCTCTATGATCCTGATTCGAACACATTCTTAACCAGGCATGGCGAACTAGGATTGGCTTTGCACGAGATGCATCGGTCTCGGGTTTACCTATGGGAAGGATGCTATATCGGGAATACTTCCCTTGGTAGAAATTGGTCGTGGATACCACTGCGGCCGTTCGACACCCTATGGGACCTCCGTGCCATTATCACATCGCCCTACGAGATAGAGCCATCGGTAAAGGAAGTCGATTATCGGCTGAAGCGGTTCGCCAATTATTTGTTCAAACATCCGAGGACGATTCGATGAGCGATTTGTGAATTGGCTCCTTCTACTCCTTCGTGAGATTAATGGGTTGATAGAAAAGTCGGCTAAGTCTTATACCGAGTAGTACCGAGTATGGTTTTCGGCGAGGAGCAAATTCTCGACCTTCTTATGGCATGCAAGAAACCTATCCGCCGATGACTCTCTTAGCGGTTTCCTCACCATCTGGTTGAAGAAATGTGTGATGCCATGTCGACCTAGCGGCGCTTTTACATTAGAGGTGCTCTATCTGCGGTTCGGCTTGCTCACAAGAAGGAGTTGTCTCTTCTTCCGGTGATGGTGGCTAACATTCATCGGGGACCGTCAAATAACCACGCCTTTACCGGAGGAAAAACAAACCGTCGGTGAGATTCCTCATGTCAAGGTGAAACTCCCGTGACACCTACTTGATGGCTGGTTTGTTCTTCATCGACCCGGATATGATGGCGGCCCGAAGCTTGCGGATCCATCGTCCCTTTTCTTCAATCTTTAGAAATGCAAGTGGCAAGGCGGATTCTTAGGAGTCCGTAGCAATTGCAGATTCATAAGGGTTGGGCCTTCTCTAGATGTTTTCCTCGGTTCTCTGGTCAGTACGGGGAGTCTTTGATTGATGAGGAGAGACCTAAGATGAACCGGACTTTACTTGATGTTGGCTGCTTTAATTGGCTGATCAACATCGGCCAGGTTATCTTATTTTCCGAGTGAGAAACGAGTGCTACATTGAGCCTTATTTCCCTTCGTTTATTTCGTCAGTTCGGTTATGACCAACTTCGTTGGGAACTTCGAGCAGGAGTTCGGACTAGCGGCGGTTTGATCGATGGTGTCCGGGCGTGGTTGTGGAGTATAGCGGGATGTACCAACGCCAAATTTAGCCTCACAGGTACTGATCGTAAGCTGGAGTCGACATATTTATACTGCAAGCGGCTTTTGGCCGCCCGGTGAGCTTGTTCTGTGAAGTCCTTAATGGCGAGAAATTGAAGGCTTCGGTGACACTCAAAGGCTGTTGAAATTTCGAGCACAAAAGAAGCGTCGCCGTACCCACGAATCGGGCCAGTCGATGGGGAGATTCATAGTTCTCACATGATACTTCAGAGGACCAGAGGAAGTTGCAACTCATGAAGAAAACTCGTACTTTCTCCTTGAATCTCTTTATCCCCTTGAGATATCCCAACTGATATTGATTTATCTTTTAGGAATACGAAGAGAGGCGGTCCGCCCTTGCGATGGGGTCAAACTCATAATGGAGCTCCTCTTAAGCGAAAAGCGGTTCCACGGATCTGCATACGCTTCTCGGACCATTATCTTGGATTCGACAAGCGAAGACTCTACGGCGATAAAGGTAATGCTCGTGACGAAATCTTCGATCATTGGCTCTTTGTGAATCTCGATTTTCTCTTGTCGCGGGGAGAATTTGGTAGCGGCGTAATTTTGATTTTCCACTCCACGACTTTCTTAGAGTCGGTTTAGGTGGGGCAAGTACTCGGAGCTATTGCAGGAGAGCCTGAAAATACCAACATAGGACCTGGATCGGAGAATCCAGGTACATCTAACACTGGTAATTTTTCTTACCTGGACAGCAACTTGCAAAGACACGAAATTTGTTTCCCTGCAACTCACATTCGTACTTCTCGCTCTTATGTCAGCTTTTTCGATGTAGGACTTCGAGAATTTGATGCTTGATTTACCCCGAGACGTTCCTCTTCCTGGCGATACCGTGCCTGAGCTAGGAATTCCTAGGGATATCGGGGCTGATTTCTTTGAAGGTACAAATCCCCTTCCTGATAATCATAGGACTATTCAATTTTGACTGAATGCGTCTATGATTGAAAATGTCTCGCGATAGCGGAGATCACGGTGACATTGAGCTCGCTATTCTTCCAGAGTCCACTTCCGCAACCGTCAATACCTTGGACGTGCAGGTCGAATACCGGCGAGGCTGTCGATCGCCACCGGCTGCTTCTTTGCTTTGTCGGTTTCATTAAGGCAAGCGCACATGCGGTCGCGACCCATTCAGCTGCCGATACTCATGTTGATCTTTTGGTTTTGGGAGTTTTCACCCTTTTTCTTCCTTTTGCGGGGTCTAGCGACTCTTCACGACTTAGTGAGAGCTTTGATGTCGGCGGCGATCCATCTCGTGATTATCCGGGTGAAAATTCGCTCGTTCTTCTCTTATTTAGCCATAGTGATAGACACACTTCGGTACGGACTTTCTCTCCGTCGGTTCGACCATTCCTTGATCCTAGGGTAACGATCGAGATCGCGGGTTATTGAGTTGTGAGACCATGTGATGATCTCGATCATTTGGAGGTTTGTTCCGCGGTAAAAGTCGGTTTGATTGTCATTGATTTGAGCTGTTACAAACTTGATCGCTGAAACAAATTCAAAGAAAAATATAAGCCTTTTATAAGGCTTACAATGAAAATCAAAAAGATTACAACTTTTCTGTAATGAACAAGCGAGGATCTCGTTATATCGGGATCCTCACTTGCGTGGTTCTACTGTCTTAGGGGACTTGAATTGTCCGTGGACCACAGCAATTCAGATCGGTGGAAACGGGTTACGGAACTTCTGAGGCGTGAAGGGGCTCGTTCCGCGAAGAAGCGAAGCGCTAAGGGGATCACACTCACGAAGGAGAGGATCGCCGGGGATCACACTCACGAAGGAGAGGATCGCCGAGCGGGTGAGATCTACTAGGAGAAATCCGCGCTATCCACGAGATTAAGGCGAAGCTTAATCTAGAGGGTATCTGTGGATTCGACCGAATTGATTACCTTAGCTTGTAGATCGGCGTCATTGGGTTTGTGCTTTCCGGTGCTCGGGCGTCGTCGGCGGCTCGTAGATCTTGCAAGGTGAATTAGAAGGAAAAATCCCAAAATCCCAAAATCCCAAAATCCCAAAATCCCAAAATCCCAAAATCCCAAAATCCCAAAATCCCAAAATCCCAAAATCCCAAAATCCCAAAATCCCAAAAATCCGCCTCAAAAATCCATTAGCTCTCCGAAATCCCCTTTGCTCGAAGACCCCTATTTATACAAATTGGGGTTTAATACCGATACGAAGGTGGCTGGAACTAATGGCGAGTGGCTCGGCCAGATGACGCAGGTTCGCCAAATGAACACGCAGGCTCACCAAATTGAACCGAGGCTTCGCCAAGTGAACACGAGGCTCGCCAGATGACGCAGGTTCGCCAAATGAACACGAGGCTCGCCAGATGACGCAGGTTCGCCAAATGAACACGCAGGCTCACCAAATTGAACCGAGGCTTCGCCAAGTGAACACGCAGGCTCACCAAATTGAACCGAGGCTTCGCCAAGTGAACACGCAGGCTCACCAAATTGAACCGAGGCTTCGCCAAGTGAACACGAGGCTCGCCAGATGACGCAGGTTCGCCAAATGAACACGCAGGCTCACCAAATTGAACCGAGGCTTCGCCAAGTGAACACGCAGGCTCACCAAATTGAACCGAGGCTTCGCCAAGTGAACACGCAGGCTCACCAAATTGAACCGAGGCTTCGCCAAGTGAACACGCAGGCTCACCAAATTGAACCGAGGCTTCGCCAAGTGAACACGCAGGCTCACCAAATTGAACCGAGGCTTCGCCAAGTGAACACGCAGGCTCACCAAATTGAACCGAGGCTTCGCCAAGTGAACACGCAGGCTCACCAAATTGAACCGAGGCTTCGCCAAGTGAACACGAGGCTCGCCAGATGACGCAGGTTCGCCAAATGAACACGAGGCTCGCCAGATGACGCAGGTTCGCCAAATGAACACGCAGGCTCACCAAATTGAACCGAGGCTTCGCCAAGTGAACACGCAGGCTCACCAAATTGAACCGAGGCTTCGCCAAGTGAACACGAGGCTCGCCAGATGACGCAGGTTCGCCAAATGAACACGCAGGCTCACCAAATTGAACCGAGGCTTCGCCAAGTGAACACGAGGCTCGCCAGATGACGCAGGTTCGCCAAATGAACACGCAGGCTCACCAAATTGAACCGAGGCTTCGCCAAGTGAACACGAGGCTCGCCAGATGACGCAGGTTCGCCAAATGAACACGCAGGCTCACCAAATTGAACCGAGGCTTCGCCAAGTGAACACGAGGCTCGCCAGATGACGCAGGTTCGCCAAGTGAACACGCAGGCTCACCAAATTGAACCGAGGCTTCGCCAAGTGAACACGCAGGCTCACCAAATTGAACCGAGGCTTCGCCAAGTGAACACGAGGCTCGCCAGATGACGCAGGTTCGCCAAATGAACACGCAGGCTCACCAAATTGAACCGAGGCTTCGCCAAGTGAACACGAGGCTCGCCAGATGACGCAGGTTCGCCAAATGAACACGCAGGCTCACCAAATTGAACCGAGGCTTCGCCAAGTGAACACGCAGGCTCACCAAATTGAACCGAGGCTTCGCCAAGTGAACACGCAGGCTCACCAAATTGAACCGAGGCTTCGCCAAGTGAACACGCAGGCTCACCAAATTGAACCGAGGCTTCGCCAAGTGAACACGCAGGCTCACCAAATTGAACCGAGGCTTCGCCAAGTGAACACGAGGCTCGCCAGATGACGCAGGTTCGCCAAGTGAACACGCAGGCTCACCAAATTGAACCGAGGCTTCGCCAAGTGAACACGAGGCTCGCCAGATGACGCAGGTTCGCCAAATGAACACGCAGGCTCACCAAATTGAACCGAGGCTTCGCCAAGTGAACACGAGGCTCGCCAGATGACGCAGGTTCGCCAAATGAACACGCAGGCTCACCAAATTGAACCGAGGCTTCGCCAAGTGAACACGAGGCTCACCAAATTGAACCGAGGCTTCGCCAAGTGAACACGAGGCTCGCCAGATGACGCAGGTTCGCCAAACGAACACGCAGGCTCACCAAATTGAACCGAGGCTTCGCCAAGTGAACACGCAGGCTCACCAAATTGAACCGAGGCTTCGCCAAGTGAACACGCAGGCTCACCAAATTGAACCGAGGCTTCGCCAAGTGAACACGCAGGCTCACCAAATTGAACCGAGGCTTCGCCAAGTGAACACGAGGCTCGCCAAATGACGAGGTTCGCCAAATGAACACGCAGGCTCACCAAATTGAACCGAGGCTTCGCCAAGTGAACACGAGGCTCGCCAGATGACGCAGGTTTGCCAAACGAACACGCAGGCTCACCAAATTGAACCGAGGCTTCGCCAAGTGAACACGAGGCTCACCAAATTGAACCGAGGCTTCGCCAAGTGAACACGAGGCTCGCCAGATGACGCAGGTTCGCCAAATGAACACGAGGCTCACCAAATTGAACCGAGGCTTCGCCAAGTGAACACGAGGCTCGCCAGATGACGCAGGTTCGCCAAATGAACACGAGGCTCGCCAGATGACGCAGGTTCGCCAAATGAACACGAGGCTCGCCAGATGACGAGGTTCGCCAAATGAACACGAGGCTCGCCAGATGGCGAGATTCGCATAGCGTAGGTTCGCCCTAAATGAACTAAGGCGAGGTTCGCCTTAACGATTCGTGTCCGTATCATTCGATGGGTTGTCATTTTGCCGACTTCGCCACGAAGTTGGTTTCGGGATCTTGTAAGCATTTTTCAACGCCAGATACCCCTCCAAAGTGTTTGATCTCGTTGTTTTATAGGCGAGCACGGAATACTTTGGACATGATGATTCGACCCGATTCGTGAGGTTCAAAAGTTAGCTTCAAGTCTTGATTCTTCGGATCATCCGGTTCTTTGTAGAATTTACGATAAGATCCGCGGTCTTTGCATTTATTGTCGACCGCTTTGTTGAAATCTTGATTCAAGCCGGTGGGTGAGTTTTGTTTGCAACTCGTGTCGGTTGGTCGTTGTTTGACTAACCATCGGACTTTTGGACTTCTCATATTCGTGAACTCCTTGTTGGCGACCGTTGGTTGTGTGAATACATGGAATTTCATAACCCTCGATCGGCTATTTCTTCCATCATCCCGTGTGTTGTTAGTTTAACCACAGCGGGAGGACTAATCTTTCATGGAGATATCCTCCGAGGACTCCTTGTTGGCGACACGTTGGTTGTGTCGAATACATGGAATTTCATAACCCTCAGTCGGCTATTTCTTCCATCATCACGTGCGTTATTGGTTTAACCATAGCAGGAGGACTAATCTTTTCATGGAGATATCCTCCGAGGACTCCTTGTTGAAACAGGAGACCATTTGGCTTTCAACCATCGTCCTAGCCGATTCGTGAGTCGCGGCGCTTTGACCATTGTTGGGATATGATTATCCACAGTGGGAGGAGTTTCTTGGGGCTGGACCGCGTTGTCGGTGTCAACATGACTTTCACGCCTCGTCAGATTATTCCTCTCTTGGATATTATGATGGGAGGAAGTTAAGGGTTATCGAGTTATCCTTAAGAATATGGGTTTATTCTCTAGGAACTCCTCGTTGAAAATTTGGAAGCGGTTTATACTCGTAATCCTAGTTGGGTAGGATTAGGCGGCGTTGATGCGTCGATGCAATCATACGATCGAGTTATCCTAAGAATATTTCTTGTGAGAATATTCTTAGGAACTTCTCGACAAATTAGGAAGCGGTTTATACTCGTAATCCTAGTTGGAGTAGGATTAGGCGGCGTTGATGCGTCGATGCAATCATACGATCGAGTTATCCCTAAGAATATATTTTTTTTATGGAAATATTCTTCCGGAAACTTCTCGACAAATTTGGAAATAGTTTATACTCGTAATCCTAGTTGGAGTAGGATTAGGCGGCGTTGATGCGTCGATGCAATCATACGATCGAGTTATCCTAAGAATATATTTTTATGGAAATATTCTTACGGGAACTTCTCGACAAATTTGGAAATAGTTTATACTCGTAATCCTAGTTGGAGTACGATTAGACCACATGGGAGGATATTTGGAGAATTGAGCCATGCAACATCTCCAAAATCTTTTCAAATATTTAGGAAAAGAGGATGGATAGGTTATTGGGTTGATTTGGACTCCTTTTAGATATCAATTGGGCTCCAATTAGAATTCCTACCCATCGCCAAATAGGACTCCTTATTGAAGGGATTGGGTTCATATGGGGTTGTTATAAATACCCATAGTTTCCTCCCTCCTCTTGACCTAGGCGGCCCCTTCTCGTGCACTTTTCTCTTGTTTTCTTCCATCTCGTGTCGTCTCATCTTCTCTGAACAACGAGGTATGATGAGGGTTTTAGATCTCCTCTTCTTCTCTTTTCTTTTCTCTTCTCTCTTTTTTGTTGCATGCATGCATGGGAGAAAGAAGTCATTAGCATGAATAGGTGGCGGCAACGGCGTGGCCGGGTGAAAGCGACCCGCAGGCGGCGGACGGCGAAATGACGGCGGCTTGGCCTTGACGCCCTGTGATCCTGACCGAGCACGGCAGGCTTCGGTCATGGCGCCAGCGTGGCCTTCGGTCGTGTCGGCGCTGGCGCCAGGCGAGCTTTCGTCCGGCAAACTGAGCTGGCGAAACTGGCCGGCCACCAGGCACCCCGGACAGTGCGGTCGTGTCTGTTGTTCTTGTTGACATGCGTTGATGCTCCAGTCATGATTGATAGACCATGACCGACCAAGCGGGATTTTTGATGCTATATTTGCCGATTTTCAGCTGCGTATCGACCTTTAGTCGTGTTTTCTGCGGCTTCGATGTCGTCACGGAAGATCGCGTGCTTGAGTCGATCAACTTCGCCGCGGTGGCGTGAATGCCGCGCCTCCTTCTTTCGGTGGTGCGCCCGGCGTCATCATATTCATTACACATATCGTTGTATCCCGCCGTTCTCCTTTGTGGCGATTGGGAAGAGCGAAATCCTCCTTTGCGGGACCGACGCTTCAGATTGTGTACACTTATTCGACCAGCCGTTCTCCTTTGTGGCGATTGGGAAGAGCGAAATCTTCCTTCGTGGAGGATTGACGCTTCAAAGATCACCCGCCTCGATATCTTTAGCGAGGCGATTTCATACCGTACCTTTGCCGTAGGGCGAAATATATTGCCGCTTTGTTTACGCTGACTATATTTATCGTTCTCGGTGTCGATATGGGTGAAATCGTCATACCGATTATAAGGTCGTGACTCAATCTCATGGGTTTCGAGAAGAGTTCTCGCCTTATCTTTGTTTCCTTTTCAAGATATTCCTCCTAAATGATCTGTTAACCCTTTGTTCTCTTGTGGTGGCGGATGCTCAGATGATTATTAGTCTATTTGAAGGCTCCAAATGTCAAGTCTCGATTCTTAAGGTCATCAGGAGAACACCTCTTTCCATAGAGGCGAACGGCGAGGCCGAACACCCGCAGGAAGAAACCAGCAAAGCCTGAGCCTACCATCATAATTTCGGATGACGAGTTTGAGGGATCGCTTCCATCATCCGATCCACCGCCTTCCTTACAGCCTTGGCCGAAACCAGGATTTCCCGACCCTTCGAGTGTAGGGCGCGGGTGGAGGCCCAAGGTTAATCTTGGCGGACCACTTCCACGGATTCAACCTATCGCCGAGATTGCCGGGCCAAAATCTGCATTCTGATTCGATTACGTGATGGGTCTCCTTGGTGTTGGAGAATGGTTTGAAGCAGGCGATCTCTATTATCGGGTTAGATGGGGCGACCTTTATGGTCTTACGCCCATTCATATTGAGTAGCTTGGAGGAAATTCAGCGGTTGGTGGCCCTCGGCTAGCTAATCGTTGTGAGCAAAAGCTCACTAGGCGCTAACTCTTGCGTCGTGTGGAGAGTTTAGCCTTTTTGATTCATGCAATGAGGTGAGGCGACTCATCGGCGAGCTCGGATCAAAACTTCGTGAGCAGCGCATTTCGCGAGAGGAGAATATCGAGCAAGAGGTTATTTTCGCGAACTCCTATGGCGGCGTCACTGCGGCGTCGGATAGGCGGTACCACACCCATGTCAATCGCCGGGAATCGGGACGCTCAAGGGAGAAGACTTTGAAGAATTTCCGCAGCGTGAGTGTACGAGTCGAGCGTCAGCGAGCGTGAGAGCAAGTCCTCGGCGATCGTCGGGAACATGTGGCTGCTATTGCGCTTGAACTCACGAAGGAACGAGAAGGAAGCCAACGCCGGGTTCGAAATAAACAGAGGAAAACTAGCCACAAAGCCGACCTCGCTTCCTTCACATTACTAGATTGCGCCAATGAAGTCCGATGTGTTGCTTTGGTCTCGAGACTTCTCTGTTTTCTTTGTTCAATGCCACGTCGTTGTGATTATCACAACTTTGCTTGAATCTATTGTCTCGACAATTGTAGCTCCTTTTATATTTGCTTCAAATGAATAAGATTTATTCCTTTCATTGTTTATTATGATTCTTTTACTTTATCAGAAATAATTAACGATAATACTTATAGGATTTTTGGCAAACCCTCAGCCATCAACGGGTTTGATTAGCCTTTACCAACCACCGTTTGAGTTGGGCTAGCGCGCGGATTATTTGGATCCGTTCCGCACGTGACGTTGTGCTAAAAGAATGAAACTCTTCTAGACTTGATGCTACGATGTTGAATACATAGGCTTTATACTCTTTTCGGGCAAGGAGCCACCGGCAGCAGCGTGTGGCGTTGGCTTTATCCCTTCTTAGGCTTGGGATAAAATACCCCAAGATGAATCTTGGTGTCTTCTTCAATCGGAAAAAGACTAAACCGGCGGCAGCGTGTTAGGCGTCGACTTTATCCTTCTTAGGCCGGGATAAAATACCCCAAGATGAATCTTGGTGTCTTCTTCAATCGGAAAAAGACTAAACCGGCGGCAGCGTGTTAGGCGTCGACTTTATCCTTCTTAGGCCGGGATAAAATACCCCAAGATGAATCTTGGTGTCTTCTTCAATGGGAAAAAGACTAAACCGAGCGGCGCGTGTTGGCGTCGACTTTAGGAGTTATTGGCCAACCCGGCCTTCAGCGGGTTTGATTAGCCTTTACCAACTACCGCTTGAGTTGGGCTAGCATGTAGATTTTCTAAATCCGTTCTACACCGGCGTTATGCTAAAAGAATAAACTCTTCTAGACTTAATGCTACGATGTTGAATCACGTGAAGCCGTCTTTTATCACGGGAAAGACTAAACCGACAGCAGCGTGTGGCGTTGGCTTTATCCTTCTTAGGCTTGGGATAAAATACCCCAAGATGAATCTTGGTGTCTTCTTCAATCGGGAAAGACTAAACCGACAGCAGCGTGTGGCGTTGGCTTTATCCTTCTTAGGCTTGGGATAAAATGCCCTTAATCAACTCGTGTCTTCTTCAATCGGGAAAGACTAAACCGACAGCAGCGTGTGGCGTTGGCTTTATCCTTCTTAGGCTTGGGATAAAATACCCCAAGATGAATCTTGGTGTCTTCTTCAATCGGAAAAAGACTAAACCCGGCAGCGTGTGGCGTTGGCTTTATCCTTCTTAGGCTTGGGATAAAATACCCCAAGATGAATCTTGGTGTCTTCTTCAATCGGGAAAGACTAAACCGACAGCAGCGTGTGGCGTTGGCTTTATCCTTCTTAGGCTTGGGATAAAATACCCCAAGATGAATCTTGGTGTCTTCTTTTAATGGGAAATGGTGAACGGAGTAAGATTGATTGAGGTGGGAAAGGAAGAATGTGTTCTTCGGGATGAGGCTAACAATGAGATTCTTTTCGTAATGTCGAAAGACTTCGGTGACCTTGGTGGACAACACAGTGCGAAAATCGGCGCATACCTTCGATCGGCTACCTAAGATGAAAGGTGGAACTAAGAGTGGGATCTCCACCGAGAACCGAAAAGACTTCGAGGTGACCTTGAGGCGGACAACACAGTGCGAAAATCGGCGCATACCTTGATCGGCTACCTAAGATGAAAGATGGAACTAAAAGTGGGATCTCCACCGAGAACCGAAAAGACTTCGAGGTGACCTTGAGGCGGACAACTGGTTTGAAAATCCCTACAAGATACCTTCACCGGCGCTACCTAAGATGAAAGGTGGACCTAAGAGTGGGATCTCCACCGAGAACCGAAAAGACTTCGAGGTGACCTTGAGGCGGACAACTGGTTTGAAAATCCCTACAAGATACCTTCACCGGCGCTACCTAAGATGAAAGGTGGAACTAAGAGTGGGATCTCCACCGAGAACCGAAAAGACTTCGAGGTGACCTTGAGGCGGACAACTGGTTTGAAAATCCCTACAAGATACCTTCACCGGCGCTACCTAAGATGAAAGGTGGAACTAAGAGTGGGATCTCCACCGAGAACCGAAAAGACTTCGAGGTGACCTTGAGGCGGACAACTGGTTTGAAAATCCCTACAAGATACCTTCACCGGCGCTACCTAAGATGAAAGGTGGAACTAAGAGTGGGATCTCCACCGAGAACCGAAAAGACTTCGAGGTGACCTTGAGGCGGACAACACAGTGCGAAAATCGGCGCATACCTTGATCGGCTACCTAAGATGAAAGGTGGAACTAAGAGTGGGATCTCCACCGAGAACCGAAAAGACTTCGAGGTGACCTTGAGGCGGACAACACAGTGCGAAAATCGGCGCATACCTTGATCGGTAGCTACCTAAGATGAAAGGTGGACCTAAGAGTGGGATCTCCACCGAGAACCGAAAAGACTTCGAGGTGACCTTGAGGCGGACAACACAGTGCGAAAATCGGCGCATACCCGGTCGGCTACCTAAGATGAAAGGTGGAACTAAGAGTGGGATCTCCACCGAGAACCGAAAAGACTTCGAGGTGACCTTGAGGCGGACAACACAGTGCGAAAATCGGCGCATACCTTGATCGGTAGCTACCTAAGATGAAAGATGGAACTAAGAGTGGGATCTCCACCGAGAACCGAAAAGACTTCGAGGTGACCTTGAGGCGGACAACACAGTGCGAAAATCGGCGCATACCTTGATCGGTAGCTACCTAAGATGAAAGGTGGACCTAAGAGTGGGATCTCCACCGAGAACCGAAAAGACTTCGAGGTGACCTTGGTGGACAACACAGTGCGAAAATCGGCGCATACCTTGATCGGCTACCTAAGATGAAAGATGGAACTAAGAGTGGGATCTCCACCGAGAACCGAAAAGACTTCGAGGTGACCTTGAGGCGGACAACACAGTGCGAAAATCGGCGCATACCTTGATCGGTAGCTACCTAAGATGAAAGGTGGACCTAAGAGTGGGATCTCCACCGAGAACCGAAAAGACTTCGAGGTGACCTTGGTGGACAACACAGTGCGAAAATCGGCGCATACCTTGATCGGCTACCTAAGATGAAAGGTGGAACTAAGAGTGGGATCTCCACCGAGAACCGAAAAGACTTCGGGTGACCTTGGTGGACAACACAGTGCGAAAATCGGCGCATACCTTGATCGGTAGCTACCTAAGATGAAAGATGGAACTAAAGTGGGATCTCCACTCCGAGAACCGAAAAGACTTCGAGGTGACCTTGGTGGACAACTGGTTTGAAAATCCCTACGATACCTTCACCGGCGCTACCTAAGATGAAAGGTGGACCTAAGAGTGGGATCTCCACTCCGAGAACCGAAAAGACTTCGAGGTGACCTTGATCGGACAACACAGTGCGAAAATCGGCGCATACCTTGATCGGCGCTACCTAAGATGAAAGATGGAACTAATAGTGGGATCTCCACTCCGAGAACCGAAAAGACTTCGGGTGACCTTGATCGGACAACACAGTGCGAAAATCGGCGCATACCTTGATCGGTAGCTACCTAAGATGAAAGGTGGAACTAAGAGTGGGATCTCCACTCCGAGAACCGAAAAGACTTCGGGTGACCTTGGTGGACAACACAGTGCGAAAATCCGGCGCATACCTTGATCGGCTACCTAAGATGAAAGGTGGAACTAAGAGTGGGATCTCCACCGAGAACCGAAAAGACTTCGAGGTGACCTTGAGGCGGACAACACAGTGCGAAAATCCGGCGCATACCTTGATCGGCGCTACCTAAGATGAAAGGTGGAACTAAGAGTGGGATCTCCACTCCGAGAACCGAAAAGACTTCGAGGTGACCTTGATCGGACAACACAGTGCGAAAATCGGCGCATACCTTGATCGGTAGCTACCTAAGATGAAAGGTGGAACTAAGAGTGGGATCTCCACTCCGAGAACCGAAAAGACTTCGGGTGACCTTGATCGGACAACACAGTGCGAAAATCCGGCGCATACCTTGATCGGCTACCTAAGATGAAAGATGGAACTAAAGTGGGATCTCCACTCCGAGAACCGAAAAGACTTCGAGGTGACCTTGGTGGACAACACAGTGCGAAAATCCGGCGCATACCTTGATCGGTAGCTACCTAGGAGAGAGATGGAACTAGAGTGGGATCTCCACTCCGAGAACCGAAAAGACTTCGAGGTGACCTTGGTGGACAACTGGTTTGAAAATCGGCGCATACCTTGATCGGCTACCTAGGAGAGAGATGGAACTAAGAGTGGGATCTCCACTCCGAGAACCGAAAAGACTTCGAGGTGACCTTGGTGGACAACTGGTTTGAAAATCCGGCGCATACCTTCGGTCGGCTACCTAGGAGAGAGATGGAACTAAGAGTGGGATCTCCACTCCGAGAACCGAAAAGACTTCGAGGTGACCTTGGTGGACAACTGGTTTGAAAATCGGCGCATACCTTGATCGGCTACCTAAGATGAAAGATGGAACTAAGAGTGGGATCTCCACTCCGAGAACCGAAAAGACTTCGGGTGACCTTGGTGGACAACACAGTGCGAAAATCCGGCGCATACCTTGATCGGTAGCTACCTAAGATGAAAGGTGGAACTAAGAGTGGGATCTCCACTCCGAGAACCGAAAAGACTTCGAGGTGACCTTGGTGGACAACACAGTGCGAAAATCGGCGCATACCTTCAGTCGGCGCTACCTAGGAGAGAGATGGAACTAAGAGTGGGATCTCCACTCCGAGAACCGAAAAGACTTCGAGGTGACCTTGGTGGACAACTGGTTTGAAAATCCCTACGATACCTTCACCGGCGCTACCTAAGATGAAAGATGGAACTAAGAGTGGGATCTCCACCGAGAACCGAAAAGACTTCGGGTGACCTTGATCGGACAACACAGTGCGAAAATCGGCGCATACCTTGATCGGTAGCTACCTAAGATGAAAGGTGGAACTAAGAGTGGGATCTCCACTCCGAGAACCGAAAAGACTTCGAGGTGACCTTGGTGGACAACACAGTGCGAAAATCCGGCGCATACCTTCGGTCGGCTACCTAAGATGAAAGATGGAACTAAAGTGGGATCTCCACTCCGAGAACCGAAAAGACTTCGGGTGACCTTGATCGGACAACACAGTGCGAAAATCGGCGCATACCTTGATCGGCTACCTAAGATGAAAGGTGGAACTAAGAGTGGGATCTCCACTCCGAGAACCGAAAAGACTTCGAGGTGACCTTGATCGGACAACACAGTGCGAAAATCCGGCGCATACCTTGATCGGCTACCTAAGATGAAAGATGGAACTAAGAGTGGGATCTCCACTCCGAGAACCGAAAAGACTTCGAGGTGACCTTGGTGGACAACTGGTTTGAAAATCCGGCGCATACCTTGATCGGCTACCTAAGATGAAAGATGGAACTAAGAGTGGGATCTCCACTCCGAGAACCGAAGAGACTCGTGACCTTCAAAGGACAACCCGGTTTGAAAATCCCTACGATACCTTCACCGGCGCTACCTAAGATGAAAGGTGGAACTAAGAGTGGGATCTCCACTCCGAGAACCGAAAAGACTCGGTGACCTTGGTGGACAACTGGTTTGAAAATCCCTACAAGATACCTTCACCGGCGCTACCTAAGATGAAAGGTGGAACTAAGAGTGGGATCTCCACCGAGAACCGAAAAGACTCGTGACCTTCAAAGGACAACCCGGTTTGAAAATCCCTACAAGATACCTTCACCGGCGCTACCTAGAGAGAGATGGAACTAAGAGTGGGATCTCCACCGAGAACCGAAGAAACTCGTGACCTTCAAAGGACAACCCGGTTTGAAAATCCCTACAAGATACCTTCACCGGCGCTACCTAAGAGAGAGATGGATAGAACCCTTCCGTTTGTCACGAAAAGGATCTTACGCTTGGAGAGGAAGAATTTTATGTTCTATCTCCGGCGTGAAAGGGATTTTGAATGGGCCTCTTGTTCATAGAAGGAATCAAGAGGGGATTAATGCACCAGAAAATTTGTAGGCCTACCGTCAAGAAATTTGATCGGTGAGGGAAATTATGATGGAGAACAAATTTAGGGTTATCCTCAAGGAAAGTGGGTGAAACATCCCACGAGGAACTTCCCGTCGAAACGGGTTATCCTGAAGATACTAAGGGTAGTATTTCTTCAGGAACTTCCCATTTATCGGCATTAATTGCCGGTCGCCATTTTGGGTAATTAGGCGATATGCACCATTGGATTAGACCGTTTCTATTATAAACGGACCCTCCCATTTAGGTTCGAATTTACCTTTCTTTTTGGAAGTGAGGACTATTGGTCATCGAGCAGCGAGGACCAAATCTCCTTCTTTGAAACTTCGTTGTCGCACTTTCTTGTTGAAAGCCTTCGACATCCTAGCTTGATAGAACTCAATGCTTTGTTGAGCTTCCAGGCGCTTCTCATCCAACATCTCGAGCTCTTCAAGACGTTTCTGATGTTGTTCTTCGATCGTCATCTCCGTTGCAAAGGCGTCTGAAGTGGCGGATCTGGATCTCCAGCGGAGAAGCGCTTCACATCCGTGAACCCGAGAATGCGGGGTCTCTCGGTTGGCGTCGCGTCTGGTTGTGCGATATGCCGAGTGCTTCTCGAGTTTATCGTCCGGTCGCTTGTTATTTTTCACAAGCTTCGACAAGATCTTGATAATCGTCTTGTTGAGCATACCGGCTAATCCATTTGCGGTGGATTATAGAACATTGGCGAGGCGTCTTGTATCTTGAATTTCATAAAACGATGAAGGAATTGCCGATGAATTGGGGACCGTTGTCATACGCGATCCGTCTCGGGACACCATGTCGATAGATGACATGGTGTTTGATAAATTTGACGACGGTATTTCGCCTTTACTTCCTTTAAGCGGGATTGCTTCCGCCCACTTGGAAAGTAGTCGGTGATCGCTAGAATAAATCGACGCCTTTGACCGACGGAGGAAAAATGGGACCTACAGCGTCCATTCCCCATGTCTCGAATGGCGGGATGTGGCGAAGGATGCAAGCGCTTTCACGGAGGCGATGCATATAATTAGCGTGAATTTGACAGCGTGGCATTTCGGCGTGCTTCATTGCGTCATTAATCATCGTGGGCCAAAAGTAGCCCATTCTCCTGATTCGATCGTAGAGCTTGGGACCAGGCTGGTGCACGCCACATTCACCTTCATGTGCTTCCCGAAGGACCTCTTCTGCCTCTTTGTTTGAGAGGCATCGGAGTAAAGACCATCGTACCCGGCGATATAACACGGGTCCATTATGCGTAAAAGAATCTTGGAGCTCTTGGCGGATTCACTCTCTCTCCTTCACGTCTTCTGGTAGAATACCATGTAAGACGTAATCGATGATAGGAAAGCGCCAATCTCGGGGCTCCAATTTGGTTTGGGTTGCATGCACCTCTTTGGTAGCTACCCCTTCGTTTTCTTGTACCTCATCATATATCGGTACAAAAAGCTGATGAGTCCTGACCGTAACTAGTTGCTCGGTCTTGAAAGGCTGTGCCAGCGATACTGCTAATGCGGCCAATGCATGCATGGCGTTAGAAGCGGGATATATTCGATGAAGAATTCTTCAAATGAGTCTGCCATTTCAACGGCTATCTGATGATAGGGGACCAGATCAGGGTTCCTAACTTCATAGTCACCGCGGATCTGTTTGACTATCAATTGCGAATCGCCGTATGCTTCGAGATACTCTACCCCGAGCTCCTTGGCGAAGCTAAGTCCGATAAGTAGCTGCTGTATTCGCCACGCTATTGGAACAAGGTTGGTGGCGAATAAGCGCGGGGCATGACATGATTCCGGAAATCAAGACAACTCCGACTCCAAATGAGATTTTAGAACATCCGGGGTACTCGCCACATTAGTGGCCCGAGAAGCTCACAAAATACAATCGCCATATTTGTTGGTGCGATGTAGTGTTGACTTCAACTTCATCCGAAGATCATCATATAGCTCAAGCTGCGTCGTTGTCGGTGGCAACCAAGAGATCACAAATCGCTTGTCCTTTGGTGACTTACGTTGTTTGAAGTGCAAGTCATATTGGGACAAGAGTAAGGCCCATTTCGCCAAACGCCAACTCATTGAAGCGGTGGGTCATAAATATTCGGACGGTTCACGTTAGAGATAACATAAATCGCTTGTCCAACTAAATAGTGCCGCATTTTTCAATCGCGAACACTAATGCAAGGCAACGCTTCTCGACCATTGGGTATCGAGACTTCGGCACCGACTAACGTTATTTCCGGGTAATACTGCGCACGTTCGTGACGTATTCGTCTGGCGAGTAAAGCTTTAACGAGTGATCCGTTGCCTTGGCGTAGATCAAAATGGTTTTCCGACCAGCGGTGCAACAAAACGGGAGGTTTAGCGTGATAAGATTTGATCTCTTGAATGCCTTACGGCGGCGTCGTCCCAAATAAATGACCGCCCTTCTTATTCAACTTTGAGAACGGTTGGCACTTCGGATAGGTTCGATATGAACCGTCGGATGTCATGTCGCCCTTGTAACCCGAGTTCTCTCAGATTTCGGGGTTGCAATTCTTGAATCGCCTTTACTTTATCGGGATCGACATGGATTCCTTTGTTGGTGACGACGGCCAAGGAACTTTCCACCGACATCCCAAGGAAGGATTTGGCGGGATTCATCTTTAGGCGATGGGCTCGCATGAGCTCGAAAACCGTTCTAAGATCTTTGATATGATCTCCTTTGTCCGCGGCTTTTCACGACCAAATCGTCGGCGTAGCATTATTTGTTTTCGGAGATGGTCTGGAAAATTTTAGTCATCGCTTCGCTGATGCGTGGCGCCCGACATTTTGAGGCCGAACGGCATGACCGTAGCAATATATACCGATGGAAGTTACGAGCGGCTGTGTGTTTGGCATCATCGGGGTGCATCTTGATCGATTGTATCGAGAAACCATCCATGAGCGACATTCTTTCAAATCCACATGTATTGTCAACTATGACATCGGTGATTGGTAGAGGAAAGTCGTCTTTGGAACAGCGTTAGGTCTGTGATCGAAACCACAGTCCTAATCGAACCATTCTTCTTCATGGCCGGGACTATATTCGCCACCCAGTCCGGATGTTGAATTTCCTCGATGAATCCCGATTCTATGAGTTTCTTTACTTCTTCTACGATTGCCTGTAAGATTTGTGGACGAAACCGTCTTTGCGATTGCTTGACAGGTTTGACATCCACCTTGATGTTGAGGTGATGAGTCGCCACATTAGGGTCGAGTCCTGGCATGTCCTCGTAACTCCAGGCGAATACATCGATATACTCCCTGATTAAGGCAATCAACTCTTCCTTTTCTTCCGAGGGAAGAGTATTGCTGATGTTTATGAGCTTAGGATGCTCTTTATCACCCATATTAACCTGGACTACCTTATCCTTAGTGGGGGGTTCTCTTTGTTCGAATCTATCCCCAAACTGCTCTTTGAGTTGATGGATCCATGGATCTTCCCATGTTGGCATATCTTCATCATCCTCAATAGTAGCAGGATCGACCGTAGCCATATTCGACATCAATACCTTGAAAGCTTCTCCGAGGCTGGTGTCGGAATCCCAAGCCGATGAATCAGACGAATGTCCGTCTCCCTCATTGGGTGAATTATTATCAATCAGCCATGAGCATTCATCTTCTGAGGAGGATTTGTATCCCAACCCTCTGTTGGTCATATCGCCTTTGAGACTCCGATCTTCTTGGCATTTTGTTGCCAAGCCTATCAAGCGGCGCCTTCTTGGTGGCTTGGTGCGGTTACATTACGACAATACATACGATTAGTTTGAGAACACGGACAATGCGTGTTCAATTGAGAGAACTTCTCTTCGAGATTTTCGTACCCCGACATGATAGTACAACTCATCGGCATGAATGCGGAGCAACCCTTCGTGTGTTGGTATGACTTCTCGTATAACGCCATCGCCGCCGATGAAAACGCCTCCTTCCGAGGATGAGTCACATTATCGAGGTTCCAAGAGTCACTAATCTCAGCGTTAGCGCGCGGCGCGAGAAGTTCGGCGGGCTCGAACTTCGATCCAATTCCAAAGGAGAGGTACCAGAATCTTCTTATCACGGTTGAGGTGGGTGCGACTCGCACTGTGAGTGACCCGGGACTTCCTTAACGGGCCCAATCGTTCTTTGATCGAAATTTTACCTCGATCATCATGCAATGAGCCGAGGTGCTCCAAAGCCGTTTTCTTGCTTCGGGAAGCTCCAGCGAGCTCGACCGAAGCGGGCACTGAGGTGGATGGCAACTTGGATGCGATGGCCGGAGGTGGAATCGATATTGGGGCGGGCCTCGTTGAGATCCGCTTTCCGTTGACGATCAGAACAATGTTGTTGATGATTGATGAGATTGCTGATGAAGAGCTTGATCTCTTTCTCCTGCGCAAGTGTTGATCTCCAAAAGTTCCAAAAGCTTCCTGCCTAATGGCTACTCACCGCCATGCAAAAATTGGGAAAACGCGGGTTAACTGATGCCCACTACTTAATCCACGTGGTAAATTGGGGATTCGACCGAGGGCGAGCGTCGAGCCTCGTCGAATAACGAGCTTCGAGCTTCTTCGAACTTCTTTGCCTGGGCAAATCTTGATTGCATAACGAGGTCCGCTACTTGGATGAACTTCAGCTATATGACTAGTTTCGCTGTTTGGGCGAACTTCAGTCGAATGCATTTATGCATTTTGGTTGGATAGCGAGCTTCGCTGCTGTAGGCGAACCTCGTATGAAAGTCGAGCTTCGCTAAGTGGGCGAACCTCGCCTTAAGATTAAAGTCCAGTTTCCAGACGAATGTCGAGCTTCGCTCCTCTTGTGAACCTCGGATGAAAGTGGAAATCACTGTTGTGGGCGAACTTCGTCAGACCACTGTTATAGGCGAGCTTCGTCAGACCACTGTTGTAGGCGAACCTCATCACATGACTGTTGAGCTTCGTTTCTCGTGCGAACCTCGTGTTAAGCTCGAACTCCGCTCCACATGCGAACCTCGTATTGAGGTTGAGCCTCGTCTCTTGAGCAAGTCTCGTTTTAAAGTTTGCATGGTCTAGCCTCGTCAAATTTTGATGTTGTGGGCGAGCCTCGTCAAACTTTGATGCTGTGGGCGAGCCTCGTCAAACTTTGACATTGTGGGCGAGCCTCGTCAAACTTTAACATTGTGGGCGAGCCTCGGTTGAATGTCGAGACTTACTGCGGAAGGCGAACCTCGGTTGAATGTCGAGGCTCACTGCTTGGCGAACCTCGACTGAATGGAAACCCATTTGCTTGGCGAACCTCGTCTGAATGGAAACCCATTTGCTTGGCGAACCTCGGTGAATGGAAACTTATTTGCTTGGCGAACCTCGATGCGGATGAAGGGTTTATTTGCTTGGCGAACCTCGATGCGGATGAAGGGTTTATTTGCTTGGCGAACCTCGTCTGAATGGAAACCCATTTGCTTGGCGAACCTCGGTGAATGGAAACCCATTTGCTTGGCGAACTTCCTCATATGCTACTTAAGAACGTGTCGTAACTTTCAAACCGCACGCCGGAATTGGACTAATTATATATGAAAATCGACTATCTCGACGAGATGGAGCCAACCAAACCCACCAAGGGTTCGGTTTGCTCTGTCATTTGCCCAATTCCTTCGGTTTGAGAGATATCGGCACTTTGTAAAGTGAACTTAACCTTTAGGCGGAGAACGATCCGACGAGGACGATAGTATGATACTCCAGCGGAACCGGATCAACTTGGATTGGTTGACGCTGGGCGTAATTAATACACCCTTGAGTTTTCCGGTCAGATTAACGATTAGCGGAGGTCAAAGAGGCGGCGCAGAAATTTTCTATCGGTCCTTGAGGCCTTTGACTTCTTCTTCGTACGGGATGCGGATTGGCGGCTACGACCACGGCTCGCCGTAAGACGCAGGTTCGCCAAATGAACACGAGGCTCACCAAATTGAACCGAGGCTTCGCCAAGTGAACACGCAGGCTCGCCGTAAGACGCAGGTTCGCCAAATGAACACGAGGCTCGCCAAATGACGAGGTTCGCCAAATGAACACGCAGGCTCGCCGTAAGACGCAGGTTCGCCAAATGAACACGAGGCTCGCCAAATGACGAGGTTCGCCAAATGAACACGAGGCTCGCCAAATGACGAGGTTCGCCAAATGAACACGAGGCTCGCCAAATGACGAGGTTCGCCAAATGAACACGAGGCTCACCAAATTGAACCGAGGCTTCGCCAAGTGAACACGAGGCTCGCCAAATGACGAGGTTCGCCAAATGAACACGCAGGCTCGCCGAATCGCGACCGAGGCTTCGCCAAATGACGAGGTTCGCCAAATGAACACGAGGCTCACCAAATTGAACCGAGGCTTCGCCAAGTGAACACGCAGGCTCGCCGAATCGCGACCGAGGCTTCGCCAAGTGAACACGCAGGCTCGCCGTAAGACGCAGGTTCGCCAAATGAACACGAGGCTCACCAAATTGAACCGAGGCTTCGCCAAGTGAACACGCAGGCTCGCCGTAAGACGCAGGTTCGCCAAATGAACACGAGGCTCGCCAAATGACGAGGTTCGCCAAATGAACACGCAGGCTCGCCGTAAGACGCAGGTTCGCCAAATGAACACGCAGGCTCGCCGTAAGACGCAGGTTCGCCAAATGAACACGAGGCTCACCAAATTGAACCGAGGCTTCGCCAAGTGAACACGCAGGCTCGCCGAATCGCGACCGAGGCTTCGCCAAGTGAACACGCAGGCTCGCCGAATCGCGACCGAGGCTTCGCCAAATGACGCAGGTTCGCCAAATGAACACGAGGCTCACCAAATTGAACCGAGGCTTCGCCAAATGACGAGGTTCGCCAAATGAACACGAGGCTCACCAAATTGAACCGAGGCTTCGCCAAGTGAACACGCAGGCTCGCCGTAAGACGCAGGTTCGCCAAATGAACACGAGGCTCACCAAATTGAACCGAGGCTTCGCCAAGTGAACACGCAGGCTCGCCGTAAGACGCAGGTTCGCCAAATGAACACGCAGGCTCGCCGTAAGACGCAGGTTCGCCAAATGAACACGAGGCTCGCCAAATGACGAGGTTCGCCAAATGAACACGAGGCTCACCAAATTGAACTGAGGCTTCGCCAAATGACGAGGTTCGCCAAATGAACACGAGGCTCGCCAGATGACGCAGGTTCGCCAAATGAACACGAGGCTCACCAAATTGAACCGAGGCTTCGCCAAGTGAACACGCAGGCTCGCCAGATGACGCAGGTTCGCCAAATGAACACGCAGGCTCGCCAGATGACGCAGGTTCGCCAAATGAACACGCAGGCTCGCCAGATGACGCAGGTTCGCCAAATGAACACGCAGGCTCGCCAGATGACGCAGGTTCGCCAAATGAACACGCAGGCTCGCCAGATGACGCAGGTTCGCCAAATGAACACGCAGGCTCGCCAGATGACGCAGGTTCGCCAAATGAACACGCAGGCTCGCCAGATGACGCAGGTTCGCCAAATGAACACGCAGGCTCGCCAGATGACGCAGGTTCGCCAAATGAACACGAGGCTCGCTAGATGACGAGGTTTGCCAAACGAACACGCAGGCTCGCCAGATGACGCAGGTTCGCCAAATGAACACGCAGGCTCGCCAGATGACGCAGGTTCGCCAAATGAACACGCAGGCTCGCCAGATGACGCAGGTTCGCCAAATGAACACGCAGGCTCGCCAGATGACGCAGGTTCGCCAAATGAACACGAGGCTCGCTAGATGACGAGGTTTGCCAAACGAACACGCAGGCTCGCCAGATGACGCAGGTTCGCCAAATGAACACGCAGGCTCGCCAGATGACGCAGGTTCGCCAAATGAACACGCAGGCTCGCCAGATGACGCAGGTTCGCCAAATGAACACGCAGGCTCGCCAGATGACGCAGGTTCGCCAAATGAACACGCAGGCTCGCCAGATGACGCAGGTTCGCCAAATGAACACGAGGCTCACCAAATTGAACCGAGGCTTCGCCAAGTGAACACGCAGGCTCGCCAGATGACGCAGGTTCGCCAAATGAACACGCAGGCTCGCCAGATGACGCAGGTTCGCCAAATGAACACGAGGCTCACCAAATTGAACCGAGGCTTCGCCAAGTGAACACGCAGGCTCGCCAGATGACGCAGGTTCGCCAAATGAACACGCAGGCTCGCCAGATGACGCAGGTTCGCCAAATGAACACGCAGGCTCGCCAGATGACGCAGGTTCGCCAAATGAACACGCAGGCTCGCCAGATGACGCAGGTTCGCCAAATGAACACGAGGCTCGCTAGATGACGAGGTTTGCCAAACGAACACGCAGGCTCACCAAATTGAACCGAGGCTTCGCCAAGTGAACACGCAGGCTCGCCAGATGACGCAGGTTCGCCAAATGAACACGAGGCTCACCAAATTGAACCGAGGCTTCGCCAAGTGAACACGCAGGCTCGCCAGATGACGAGGTTTGCCAAACGAACACGCAGGCTCGCCGTAAGACGCAGGTTCGCCAAATGAACACGCAGGCTCGCCAGATGACGCAGGTTCGCCAAATGAACACGCAGGCTCGCCAGATGACGCAGGTTCGCCAAATGAACACGCAGGCTCGCCAGATGACGCAGGTTCGCCAAATGAACACGAGGCTCGCTAGATGACGAGGTTTGCCAAACGAACACGAGGCTCGCTAGATGACGAGGTTTGCCAAACGAACACGCAGGCTCGCCGAATCGCGACCGAGGCTTCGCCAAGTGAACCGAGGCTCGCCCGGATGGCGGAGTTCTGGCGGGTTCGCCCCAAATGAACTAAAGCGAGGTTAGCCTCTTAACGGTCGGCGTCCGTATCATTCGATGGGTTGTCATTTTGCCACTTCGCCACGAAGTTGTTTCGGGATCTTGTAAGCATTTTTCAACGCCACAAGGTTAAGCTCAAAAGTCGGCAAGACTTTGAGACAGCCGCTCCCTCATATATAGAGGCGAGGCAGAGGCTCGCTGGCAATGGCGTGATGCTCAGCGTTATTCTTGGACTCGAAGTTCAGATCACGGCAAGGCGGGTGCGTCTTTTGGAGGCTAGCATCGCTGAAGCCGTCTTCCGTGGGACATTTTCAATCTTGTGTCCGCCGAGAAGCAGAATAGTAGAGCTCAAACAGAACTTCTGCCGAGAGGAGAGTCCGATCATCTTGAAGTCGACGAAGGCCAACAAGGAGGAGACTCTTGCAGTCATGTCAGAAGCTTGAGTTTTCAAAGCGGAAGAGTCGAAGTCGAGGAGGAGACCGCAAAGACCCTTAATAGCGGCGAGGAGACTTTCGGGGCCGAGCCGGGAGAACTTCAACAAGCTTTTCTCAATAAAGTATCACGAGTTAAAGCGGCAAATTTCTTTGTCACAAATTTGATGTTTAGAGAGCTTATGTAACCGGTCTTTTATCAATAAAACGTATTTCTATCCTCTTTTATGCTTTATTATGATTCTTTTATTTAAATCAGAAATAATTAACCATAATACTTATAGGATTTTGGCAAACCCTCGGTAGTCAGCGGTTTGATTAGCCTTTACCAACTACCGTTTGAGTTGGGCTAGCGTCTTGGATTATCACGGATCCGTTCGTGCGTGGCGTTGTGCTAAAAGAATGAAACTCTCTTAGACTTAATGCTACGATGTTGAATCGTAGGCCATTACTCTTTACGGGCAAGAGACCACGACGCAGCGTGTTGCGTAGACTCATCCCTTCTTAGGCTTGGGATAAAGTACCCTTAATCAAACTCGTGTCTTCTTCAATCGGAAAAAGACTAAACCGACAGCGTGTGGCGTTGGCTTTATCCTTCTTAGGCTTGGGATAAAGTACCCGAATCAAACTCTAGTGTCTTCTTCAATCGAAAAGACTAAACCGACAGCGTGTGGCGTTGGCTTTATCCTTCTTAGGCTTGGGACAAAATACCCCAGAATCAAACTCTAGTGTCTTCTTCAATCGGAAAAAGACTAAGCCGACAGCAGCGTGTGGCGTTGGCTTTATCCTTCTTAGGCTTGGGATAAAGTACCCTTAATCAAACTCGTGTCTTCTTCAATTGGAAAAAGGATAAAACCGACAGCGTGTGGCGTTGGCTTTAGGGTTATTGGCCAACCCCCAGCCCTCAACGGGTTTGATGAGCCTTTACCAACTACCGTTTGAGTTGGGCTAGCATGTAGATTATCTAAATCCGTCCTACACACAACGTTGTGCTAAAAGAATGAAACTCTCTTAGACTTAATGCTACGATGTTGAATCGTGAAGCCGTCTTTTCCGGGAAGACTAACCCGGCGTGTTAGGCGTCGACCTATCCACTTAGGATTAGGGATCAAATTCCCCAAGATGAACCTTGGTGCCTTCTTTTGACGAGGCTTGGCTGAGCAGGAACAAGATTGATTGAGGTGGGAAAGGAAGAATGTATTCTATTTCCCGAAGGTGAAGAGGAAGGAGGATCTTGTCTCCTATCTCCGGGTAAGAGATGAACAAGAGAGGAAGGTTTTGTATCCTATCTCTTGCCAGTGGAGAGGAAGGAGGATCTTGTCTCCTATCTCCGAGTAAGGGATGAACAAGAGAGGAAGGTTTTGTATCCTATCTCTTGCCAGTGGAGAGGAAGGAGGATCTTGTCTCCTATCTCCGAGTAAGGGATGAACAAGAGAGGAAGGTTTTGTATCCTATCTCTTGCCAGTGGAGAGGAAGGAGGATCTTGTCTCTATCTCAGGGTATTGGAAAGGAAGGATTTTTGTCTGTTTCGGTGAAAGAGACTAAAATGTGATCTCCATTTTGAGAATCTTGAGATGAAACTAAGAGTGGGATCTCCACTCCGAGAATCTAAGACAAGAGAGGAAGAATGTGTTCTATCTCTTGCTTCTGGAGAGGAAGAATGTATTCTATCTCCAGGTGAAATGTGGGAAAGGAAGAATGTGTTCTATTTCCCGATGATAAACTAAGAGTGGGGTCTCCACTCCGAGAATCTTGGAAGGGTACGGGTAGCTTTCGCTTTTGTAGGATTGCTAACAATTTTCAAGTGGACCTCTCGTGGAAAGAATCGAGAGGGGATTTTCTTGTGGTTGGACGAGGAGATTTTAGTGGGCCCACAGTCAATGAATGATCGGCGAGGAGACTTTGGGGGAGCCGGGAAGAACTTCAACAAGCTTTTCTCAATAAAGTATCCGAGAAGCAAAGAAATTTGTTGCCACAAATTTGATGTTTAGAGAGCTTATGTAACTTCAGCTTTTATCAATAAAACGTATTTCTATCCTCTTTATGCTTTATTATGATTCTTTTATTTCACGTAAATAATTAACCATAATACTTATAGGATTTTGGCAAACCCTCGGGTCAGCAGTGTCTTCTTCAATCGAAAGACTAAACCGCAACGCTGCAGGAGGCGCTGGCTTTATCCCTTCTTAGGCTTCGACAAACTACCCTTAATCAAACTCGTGTCTTCTTCAATCGAAAGACTAAACCGCAACGCTGCAGAGGCGCTGGCTTTATCCCTTCTTAGGCTTCGACAAACTACCCTTAATCAAACTCGTGTCTTCTTCAATCGGAAAAGACTAAACCGCAACGCTGCAGAGGCGCTGGCTTTATCCTTCTTAGGCTTCGACAAACTACCCTTAATCAAACTCGTGTCTTCTTCAATCGGAAAAGACTAAACCGCAACGCTGCAGAGGCGCTGGCTTTATCCTTCTTAGGCTTCGACAAACTACCCTTAATCAAACTCGTGTCTTCTTCAATCGGAAAAGACTAAACCGCAACGCTGCAGAGGCGCTGGCTTTATCCCTTCTTAGGCTTCGACAAACTACCCTTAATCAAACTCGTGTCTTCTTCAATCGGAAAAGACTAAACCGCAACGCTGCAGGAGGCGCTGGCTCTATCCCTTCTTAGGCTTCGACAAACTACCCTTAATCAAACTCGTGTCTTCTTCAATCGAAAGACTAAACCGCAACGCTGCAGGAGGCGCTGGCTTTATCCCTTCTTAGGCTTCGACAAACTACCCTTAATCAAACTCTAGTGTCTTCTTCAATCGGAAAAGACTAAACCGCAACGCTGCAGGAGGCGCTGGCTCTATCCCTTCTTAGGCTTCGACAAACTACCCTTAATCAAACTCGTGTCTTCTTCAATCGGAAAAGACTAAACCGCAACGCTGCAGGAGGCGCTGGCTTTATCCCTTCTTAGGCTTCGACAAACTACCCTTAATCAAACTCGTGTCTTCTTCAATCGAAAGACTAAACCGCAACGCTGCAGGAGGCGCTGGCTTTATCCCTTCTTAGGCTTCGACAAACTACCCTTAATCAAACTCGTGTCTTCTTCAATCGGAAAAGACTAAACCGCAACGCTGCAGAGGCGCTGGCTTTATCCCTTCTTAGGCTTCGACAAAATACCCCGTAATCAAACTCTAGTGTCTTCTTCAATCGAAAGACTAAACCGCAACGCTGCAGGAGGCGCTGGCTTTATCCCTTCTTAGGCTTCGACAAACTACCCTTAATCAAACTCGTGTCTTCTTCAATCGAAAGACTAAACCGCAACGCTGCAGAGGCGCTGGCTTTATCCCTTCTTAGGCTTCGACAAACTACCCTTAATCAAACTCGTGTCTTCTTCAATCGAAAGACTAAACCGCAACGCTGCAGGAGGCGCTGGCTTTATCCCTTCTTAGGCTTCGACAAACTACCCTTAATCAAACTCGTGTCTTCTTCAATCGGAAAAGACTAAACCGCAACGCTGCAGGAGGCGCTGGCTTTATCCCTTCTTAGGCTTCGACAAACTACCCTTAATCAAACTCGTGTCTTCTTCAATCGGAAAAGACTAAACCGCAACGCTGCAGGAGGCGCTGGCTTTATCCCTTCTTAGGCTTCGACAAACTACCCTTAATCAAACTCGTGTCTTCTTCAATCGAAAGACTAAACCGCAACGCTGCAGGAGGCGCTGGCTTTATCCCTTCTTAGGCTTCGACAAACTACCCTTAATCAAACTCGTGTCTTCTTCAATCGGAAAAGACTAAACCGCAACGCTGCAGGAGGCGCTGGCTCTATCCCTTCTTAGGCTTCGACAAACTACCCTTAATCAAACTCGTGTCTTCTTCAATCGGAAAAGACTAAACCGCAACGCTGCAGGAGGCGCTGGCTTTATCCCTTCTTAGGCTTCGGATAAAGTACCCTTAATCAAACTCTAGTGTCTTCTTCAATCGGAAAAGACTAAACCGCAACGCTGCAGGAGGCGCTGGCTTTATCCCTTCTTAGGCTTCGGACAAAATACCCCGTAATCAAACTCTAGTGTCTTCTTCAATCGGAAAAGACTAAACCGCAACGCTGCAGGAGGCGCTGGCTTTATCCCTTCTTAGGCTTCGGATAAAGTACCCTTAATCAAACTCTAGTGTCTTCTTCAATCGGAAAAGACTAAACCGCAACGCTGCAGGAGGCGCTGGCTTTAGGGTTATTGGCCAACCCCCACCCTCAACGGGTTTGATGAGCCTTTACCAACTACCGCTTGAGTTGGGCTAGCATGTAGATTATCTAAACCGCCCTACACACAACGTTGTGCTAAAAGAATGAAACTCTCTTAGACTTAATGCTACGATGTTGAATACGTAGGCTTCGCCTTTTCACTGAAGACTAACCCGCGACGCTGTTAGCGCCGACCTATCCCTCGCTTAGGATTCGATCAAATTCCCAAGATGAACCTTGGTGCCTTCTTTGACCTGAGAACGATCGAACCGAACAAGATTGATTGAGGTGGGAAAGGAAGAATGTATTCTATTTCCGAAGGTGAAGAGGAAGGAGGATCTTGTCTCCTATCTCCCAGTAAGGGATGAACAAGAGAGGAAGGTTTTGTATCCTATCTCTTGTCGCTGGAGAGGAAGGAGGATCTTGTCTCCTATCTCCGAGTAAGGGATGAACAAGAGAGGAAGGTTTTGTATCCTATCTCTTGTCAGTGGAGAGGAAGGAGGATCTTGTCTCCTATCTCCGAGTAAGGGATGAACAGGAGAGGAAGGTTTTGTATCCTATCTCTTGCCAGTGGAGAGGAAGGAGGATCTTGTCTCCTATCTCCGGGTATTGGAAAGGAAGGATTTTTGTCCTGTTTCCAGTGAAAGAGACTAAAAATGTGATCTCCATTTTGAGAATCTTGAGAGATGAAACTAAGAGTGGGATCTCCACTCCGAGAATCTAAGACAAGAGAGGAAGAATGTGTTCTATCTCTTGCTTCTGGAGAGGAAGAATGTATTCTATCTCCAGGTGAAATGTGGGAAAGGAAGAATGTGTTCTATTTCCCGATGATAAACTAAGAGTGGGGTCTCCACTCCGAGAATCTTGGAAGGGTACGGGTAGCTTTCGCTTTTGTAGGATTGCTAACCAGAATTTTCAAGTGGACCTCTCATTCGTGGAAAGAATCGAGAGGGGATTTTGCTGGTGGTTGGACCAGGGAGATTTTTAGTGGGCCCACCGTCAATGAATTTGATCGGTGAGAAAATTTTGGAGGAAAACAAAATAACTTAGGATTATCCTCACGAAAATGAGTGAGATATTCTCTGAGGAACTTCCCATCAAAATGGGTTATCCTGAATGTACTAAGGATAATACTTTTTCAGAAACTTCCCGTTTATTGGCATTAATTGCCGGTCGCCATTCTGTGTGATAAGGCGATATGCACTGTTTGAATAGACTGTGTCTATTATAAACGGTCCTTCCCATTTGGGTTCGAATTTACCTTTCTTTTGGAGTTGAGAATTATCGGTCGTCTAGCGGCGAGGGCGAGATCTCCTCCTAAAGGTTCTCTCGTCGAACTTTCTTGTTGAAAGCCCCGACATTCTAGCTTGATAGAACTCAATGCATTGTTGAGCCTCCAGCGCTTCTCATCTAACATCTCAAGCTCTTCGAGACGCTTTTGATGTCGTTTCTGGTCGCCATCTCAAGGTAAGGGCGACCAAGTGACGGAATCGATTTCCAACGGAGAATTGCTTCACACCCGAAACCGTGGAGTACGGGTCGCTTCATTGGCGGCGACGGTTACAGCGATATGCCCGTAGTGCTTCTCCGAAGTTTATCGCCCCGCCTCGCTTTGTTATTCTTCACAAGCTTCACAAAATCTTGATAATCGCCTTGTTGAATGCCTCGCTAATCCATTTGTCGCCGGATTATAGGTCAGCCGATGAGACATCTTGTATCTTGAACTTTTGCAAAACCCGATGAAGGAATTGCCGATAAATTGGGGACCGCTGTCATGCACGATCCGTCTCGACACCGTGTCGGTAGATGACATGGTGTTTGATAAATTTAACGACGGTATCGCCTTTGACTTCTTTTAGCGGGATTGCTTCATTTCACTTGGAGAAATAGTCGGTGATCGCTAGAATAAACCGATCTCCTTTAACCGACGGAGGAAAATGGGACCTACAACGCCCATTCCCCATGTCTCAATGGCCGTGATGTGGTCAAGGATGCAACCGCCCGAGGTCGATGCATATAATTCGCGGAATTTGACACGCGGCATTTCCGAGCGCATCGACCAAGGCCATTAATCATTGTTGGCCGGCAACCCATTCTCCTAATTCGATCGTAGAGTTTGGGACCGCATCGTGTGCACCACATTCACCTTCGTGTGCTTCGAAGGACCTCTTCTCGCCTTTGTTTGAAAGGCATCGGAGTAAAGACCGCCATACCCCTACATATAACATCCGGTCTCGTGGTCGTAAAAGAATTTGGAAGCTCTTCACGGATTGACTCTTCTTCCTCACGCCTTGTGGCGTATACCATGCAAGACGAGTCGATGATAGGAAAGCCAATCTCGGCTCCAATTTGGTTTGGGTTGCATATACCTCTTTGGTAACTACCCTTCGCTTTCTTGTACCTCATCATATATCGTCCAAAAGTCGATGAGTCCCGACCGTAACTAATTGCTCGGTCTCTAAGGTTGTGCTAACGACACGCCTAACGCCGCCAGCTGCATCCGCTGTAAGCGCTTTGGAGGCGGGGATATATTCGATGAAGAACTCTTCAACGAAGTCCGCATTTCGATTGCTACCGATGATAAGGAATTAGATGCGGATTCGACTTAGTAGTCTCAGCGGACTGCGACCATCGGTTGTGAATGCCCGTGCGCCTCGAGGTACTCAACCCCAGCTCCTTGGCGAAGCTAAGTCCAATAAGTAACGCTGTATTCGGCTACGCTATTGGAACAAGGTTCGTGAGTGAATAAGCACGCGGCATGACATGATTCCTGGAAATCAAGACAACTCCGACTCCAAATGAGATTTTAGAACATCCGGGGTACTCGCCACATTAGTGGCCCGAGAAGCTCACAAAATACAATCGCCATATTTGTTGGTGCGATGTAGTGTTGACTTCAACTTCATCCGAAGATCATCATATAGCTCAATCAAGGCCCGTTGTCGGTTGGCGTACCAAGAGATCGCAAATCGCTTGTCCTTTGACCGACTTTTATTGTTTGAAGTGCAAGTCATATTGGGACAAGAGCAAGGCCCATTTCGCCAAAAGCCAACTCATTGAGGCGGGGTCATAAATATTCGACCGGATTTACGCTAGAGATAACATAAATCGCCCGTCCGACTAAATAGTTCCAAGATTTTTCAATCGCTAACACTAATGCAAGGCACCGCTTCACCATTGGGTATCGAGACTCGACCACTAATGTTCGCCGTAATACATCGCTCGCTCATGACCGCCGCCGTCGCCCCGCTACAGTAAAGCCTAACGAGTGATCCGCTGCCTTGATGTAAATCGAACGGTTTTCCATGGGCAACAAGAACAGAGGTTTAGCGAGATACAACTTGATCTCTTCAACGCTCGACAGCGCCGCCCCAAATAAACGACACGCTCTTCTTGTTCAACTTAGAGAACGGTTGGCACTTCCTGATAGGTTCGATATGAACCGTCGGATGTACGCCAATCGCCTCTTGCAACCCCTCGAAGTTCTCTCGCATTTCTGAGGTTGCAACTCCTGAATTTCCTTCACTTTGTCGATCGACGGGATTCCTTTGTCGGTGACGACAAACCGAGGAACTTGCCACCGACATTCCAAGGAAGGATTTGGCAGATTCATCTTTAGTCGATGAGTTCGCATGAGCTCAATACCGCTCTAAGATCTTTGATGTGATCTCCTTTGTCACGCTTTTCGCAAGTCTTCGACGAGCATTCGACCGCTTTTCCGGAGATGATCCCGAAAATCTTAGTCATTGCTCACGATATGTGGCGCCGGCATTTTGAGGCCGAACGGCATGACCGTAACAATATATACCGATGGCTGCTCAACGCAAAGGTGCTTGGCATCATCGGGTGCATCTTGATTTGATTGTAACTCGAGAAACCATCCATGAATGACATTCTTTCAAATCCGCACGTATTGTCGACTATGACATCGCGATGGAAGAGGAAAGTCGCTCTTCGCAAGCAGCCGCTCGTGTCTCAGAGTCAACACGCACTTAATCGAACCATTCTTCTTCATGACCGACTATATTCGCCACCCAATCCGGATGTTGAATTTCCTTGATGAATCCCGATTCTATGAGTTTCTTCGCCGTCAGCGATTGCACGCAAGATTTGTGGACGAAACCGCCTTTGCGTTGCTTGACAGTTTGACATCCACTTTGATGTTGAGGCGATGTATCGCCACATTAGGGTCGAGTCCCGCATGTCTTCGTAGCTCCAAGCTAATACATCGATATACTCCCCGATTAGGGCTTATCAACTCTTCCTTCTCTTCCAAGGGAAGAGTATTGCTGATGTTTATGAGCTTAGGATGCTCTTCGTCACCCATATTAACCTCGACTACCTCGCCCTTAGTGGGGGTTCTCTTTGTTCAATCTATCCCCAAACCGCTTCTCGAGTTGATGGATCCATGGGTCTTCCCATGTTGGCATATCTTCATCACTCTCAATAGTAGCAGGATCGATCGTAGCCATATTTGACATCAAAGCCTTGAAAGCTTCTCCAGGTCGTGTCAATCCCAAGCCAAGAATCGCATTTAATGTCCGCCGCCTCATTGGGTGGATTATTATCAATCACCATGAGCATTCATCTTCCGAGGAGGATTCAGATCCTAATCCCCTTCTAAATGCATAATAATCATCCGTTTCCTTTCGGACGAGGGCGGCTTTAGGCGGACTCGAGGACCTCTTCCAAAATAAAGACCTTCTCCTTGTGTCAAGTCGCACTCCCACTTCTTCATGATATCCGTTTCCTGACTATATCCGAACTTGTGGAATATAGGGCCATCATCGCTTGTGTCTTCCTCCAAGAAGTGATCAGGCATGGAACCGGTCACCTCTTCCGTAGACCAAGTATTTTTCACCGCTTGATCTTCACGGGATGACAAATTAATAGATCGAGAAGGAATCTGGGCGCTACGTGCAATGCAAGATGACCGAATTGGCAAGTGTAAGCCGGGATCACCATACAACCCTGTTATCACATCAGTCAAAGACAAAGGATACTCTAAATCATTTTTTATTAACTCGTCGGCAAGTTGCCAATTACAACCTTCATCCGACGATTCTCCATCGTCATGATTGATTACAGCGGGTACAATGTTATTAATAACAAAACCACCATCGTAATCAAGCCCGGCTTCGGTATCAGCTTCTTCACCGCTGTCCGTGCCTTGGGCCGATGGTTCAGTGTCGGATTCATTGCCGTAAAGGAGGGAGTCTGTGAAATAATTCTCCATTCCTTTGAACGGCTGCTTATCCGCGACCACCGTCTTAACTTCATTATTTGTGTCTACATATTTGAGACACTGATGAAGAGTAGATGGGACTGTAACGTTACCGTGGATCCAAGGTCGACCCAACAATAAGTTATAGGAAGTCTCGCCAATCACATAGCAGTGACTTCGACTTTAAATCCCCATTTGGCACTTTATCCGATTTTACCAAGTGGCCGAGACCCGCTGGTGTTAAATCCATAGATCATCGTGTTCGCGATGCCGCCATCGCGTGGATTCAAGGTGATACATGAGGCGCAAGGGCATGATGCTCATTACGAACCCGGATCGACTTGGATCCCTAACTTCACCGAGCCGATATACCCCGTGGAAGTACAAGGCCTATCATGCTTCGAGTTCTTCGCCCGCATATCCTCCTTCAGAAGGCGATGCAGGAAAGTGCTTGGTTGCCAAGTTGCACTGCAGTGCATTCCTCCGAGTCGGCTTAATTTGAGCGAGGAACACTTCGAATCGCTAGAGCCTCTTGTAAAGCTTCCTGTCTCTTTCGACAATCGGAGCAACTCAGAGAGTTATTCTAGCCGGATGTTTGCCAATTGGGCCATGACATCGGCTGTATGGAGAGCTCGATGTTCGGCCTATCCTCACAATCGGCATTGAATCGGACCGCCGGAGTTGAGCTTCCCGACTCGGGTCGCTTTCTCCTTTGCTTCGGTAGCTTTTTCTTTAGCGGTATGCGCTGTTGTACTTTTTCTCAAGACGAGTGAGAGGAGCCGTGGCCACCCCGCCTGACAGCCGCCTTCGCTTTGATTTGGAGTCTCCTGATACTTGTAGTCAGATTCGTGTCCACTCATTGTAGCAAAGACTTCATGCTCTTTTTCGTAAAATTGAAAGTCGCCACTTCTTCATCGTCCTTCTCCGAATTGTCAAGCAAAGATGGCATAGTTTGCCTTTTCCCTTGACTTCTTTTTGGTCAAGGTAGTCCATTGATCGCCTTCCAAAGAAGTCGTGGTGGACCCAAAGGATTTCTCTGTTTCTTGTGGAGTGTCTGTCTGAGCCTTCTCCGTTGCCGTGAGGATCCTCATTCACCATCTTCATTCCTACTTTCACAACCGGGCGCCGGTTGAAACCAATCCAAAGGAACCGATCCGGCTTATGGAGACCGTGGTTTGCTCCCACCTTCTTTCTTTAGAGGGTTTTGGAGTAATGACTCCAACATCGATCAAGGCTTGAATCTTGTCCTTGAGATGGTAGCGTAACTTTGTAGGATGATGTACCACCCTGTGGTAAGCGCAGTACTTAGGATCTCAGAACCTCTTTGCCTCCTCTTGGTTCACAATTGGGGGCAACTGGATCTTATTGTTCTCCAGAAGGTATTTGAAGATGCCCTAACCTCCTCGCCTTTGAACGAGTAAGTCTTGGGAAACCTCGAACCGCAGGTTTCGATTTTGAGTTTGTTGTCGCCATTGAGGCCGCGATTGTCGTGGTGCACGCCGCTGGCGATCGCCGCTGTGGTTGCGTACCGAACGCTTGATTAGCGCCTACGCACTTTGCCGGTGCTTTACCTCGCCACGCGGCACAAAATTTCGCTTGTTCAGATTCGCTACCGGGCCTCTTTCGCTTTCTTCCTCTTAAGGAACCTCTCGCTTGCTCTCCACGAACCTTCAAATCCTTCCACGCTATAGATGGTGCTGTCCCCATTGCTTCAAGCACCTCTATTGACAAGTTGTTGTGGCAGGTCCGAGGATGAATTCTCCGCTATCGGATCCCTAGCTCATTGCCTTGTTCAAATCGCTTGACAAAGATATCCACAGCTCTCCGCCCTTCTATTTTTCGTCGAGTAACGTCCCGATGGATACTTCAGTATCGTCGTCGAAGAAATTGGAGAGAAAGCTAGATTCCATGTCATCGGTGTGAATGCTCGGCAGGCAACTTGCCAATCGAAACGGCACATGGTCTTGCGAATAGCCGAACCATCATGGGCTCATTTCCGGATATTACCCCGAAGTGGGATTTGAAGTATATCAGGTGTTGAGTTGGTGAACCCTTCCCATCAAATGGTGTAAAGTTTATTAGGTTAAACTTTGCCGGGTATGGGATTGATTCTCACTCCCTAGGGTATGGGCAAGGGATGCCGGTTTTCTTCACCTCTTGAGCGGAAATCAAAGAGTTGATTTTGTTCTCGAGGTCTCTCATCTTTTCGCTCTCATGAGCGACCACACCTACATTATGCCCAATGTTGCGTGGTTCAGGAGGGTTGTCATCCTCTTGTGCTTCCTCCTGGTCTGAATCGCTGTCATCTTGGTCGACGTCAATGTGCTGACTCGATTCACCTCGATGTTTTGTCAAGGCTTGATCCGCTGGTCATGCATTTCTCTCATCGCCGCATGGCCATATCCATTTCTAGCTTGAAGTTTTCCGCTGCTTATTCAATGCTTCGCCTAGCATTTTAGCCACTTGATCTCAGACGATCATAAGCGCTTGGGGCCTCCTTCGCTAGATACAAGTAATCGGAGGCCATCGCGAGCCAACATCCGACGATCATCCTCAAGGGTATCCTCTCGGTTTGTCGAATTGGACCGCCGGATAGTCCCGACCGCGAACGAGGTTCACCGCCGTAGGCTTAACCTCGTTGAATGTCGAGGTTCACCGCCGTAGGCTTAACCTCGGTTGAATGTCGAGGTTCACCGCCGTAGGCTTAACCTCGTTGAATGTCGAGGTTCACCGCCGTAGGCTTAACCTCGGTTGAATGTCGAGGTTCACCGCCGTAGGCTTAACCTCGTTGAATGTCGAGGTTCACCGCCGTAGGCTTAACCTCTGTTGAATGTCGAGGTTCACCGCCGTAGGCTAACCTCGGTTGAGTGTCGGGTTCACCGCCGTAGGCTAACCTCGGTTGAATGTCGAGGTTCACCGCCAGAGGCTTAACCTCGTTGAATGTCGAGGTTCACCGCCGTAGGCTTAACCTCGGTTGAGTGTCGGGTTCACCGCCGTAGGCTTAACCTCGTTGAATGTCGAGGTTCACCGCCGTAGGCTTAACCTCGTTGAATGTCGAGGTTCACCGCCAGAGGCTTAACCTCGTTGAATGTCGAGGTTCACCGCCGTAGGCTAACCTCGGTTGAGTGTCGGGTTCACCGCCGTAGGCTTAACCTCGGTTGAATGTCGAGGTTCACCGCCGTAGGCTTAACCTCGTTGAATGTCGAGGTTCACCGCCGTAGGCTTAACCTCGTTGAATGTCGAGGTTCACCGCCGTAGGCTTAACCTCGGTTGAATGTCGAGGTTCACCGCCGTAGGCTTAACCTCGTTGAATGTCGAGGTTCACCGCCGTAGGCTTAACCTCGTTGAATGTCGAGGTTCACCGCCAGAGGCTTAACCTCGTTGAATGTCGAGGTTCACCGCCGTAGGCTTAACCTCGGTTGAATGTCGAGGTTCACCGCCGTAGGCTAACCTCGGTTGAATGTCGAGGTTCACCGCCGTAGGCTTAACCTCGTTGAATGTCGAGGTTCACCGCCGTAGGCTTAACCTCGTTGAATGTCGAGGTTCACCGCCGTAGGCTAACCTCGGTTGAATGTCGAGGTTCACCGCCGTAGGCTAACCTCGGTTGAATGTCGAGGTTCACCGCCGTAGGCTTAACCTCGTTGAATGTCGAGGTTCACCGCCGTAGGCTTAACCTCGTTGAATGTCGAGGTTCACCGCCAGAGGCTTAACCTCGGTTGAATGTCGAGGTTCACCGCCGTAGGCTAACCTCGTTGAATGTCGAGGTTCACCGCCGTAGGCTTAACCTCGGTTGAGTGTCGGGTTCACCGCCGTAGGCTTAACCTCGTTGAATGTCGAGGTTCACCGCCGTAGGCTTAACCTCGTTGAATGTCGAGGTTCACCGCCGTAGGCTTAACCTCGGTTGAGTGTCGGGTTCACCGCCGTAGGCTAACCTCGGTTGAATGTCGAGGTTCACCGCCGTAGGCTAACCTCGGTTGAGTGTCGGGTTCACCGCCGTAGGCTTAACCTCGTTGAATGTCGAGGTTCACCGCCGTAGGCTAACCTCGGTTGAATGTCGAGGTTCACCGCCGTAGGCTAACCTCGGTTGAATGTCGAGGTTCACCGCCGTAGGCTAACCTCGGTTGAATGTCGAGGTTCACCGCCGTAGGCTAACCTCGGTTGAATGTCGAGGTTCACCGCCGTAGGCTAACCTCGGTTGAATGTCGAGGTTCACCGCCGTAGGCTTAACCTCGTTGAATGTCGAGGTTCACCGCCGTAGGCTAACCTCGGTTGAATGTCGAGGTTCACCGCCAGAGGCTTAACCTCGTTGAATGTCGAGGTTCACCGCCGTAGGCTTAACCTCTGTTGAATGTCGAGGTTCACCGCCGTAGGCTTAACCTCGGTTGAATGTCGAGGTTCACCGCCGTAGGCTTAACCTCGTTGAATGTCGAGGTTCACCGCCGTAGGCTTAACCTCGGTTGAGTGTCGGGTTCACCGCCGTAGGCTAACCTCGGTTGAATGTCGAGGTTCACCGCCGTAGGCTAACCTCGTTGAATGTCGAGGTTCACCGCCGTAGGCTAACCTCGGTTGAATGTCGAGGTTCACCGCCGTAGGCTAACCTCGGTTGAGTGTCGGGTTCACCGCCGTAGGCTAACCTCGTTGAATGTCGAGGTTCACCGCCGTAGGCTTAACCTCGTTGAATGTCGAGGTTCACCGCCGTAGGCTTAACCTCGTTGAATGTCGAGGTTCACCGCCGTAGGCTAACCTCGGTTGAATGTCGAGGTTCACCGCCAGAGGCTTAACCTCGTTGAATGTCGAGGTTCACCGCCGTAGGCTTAACCTCGTTGAATGTCGAGGTTCACCGCCGTAGGCTAACCTCGGTTGAATGTCGAGGTTCACCGCCGTAGGCTTAACCTCGTTGAATGTCGAGGTTCACCGCCGTAGGCTTAACCTCGTTGAATGTCGAGGTTCACCGCCGTAGGCTAACCTCGGTTGAATGTCGAGGTTCACCGCCGTAGGCTAACCTCGTTGAATGTCGAGGTTCACCGCCGTAGGCTTAACCTCGTTGAATGTCGAGGTTCACCGCTGTAGGCTAACCTCGGTTGAATGTCGAGGTTCACCGCCGTAGGCTTAACCTCGTTGAATGTCGAGGTTCACCGCTGTAGGCTAACCTCGGTTGAATGTCGAGGTTCACCGCCGTAGGCTTAACCTCGTTGAATGTCGAGGTTCACCGCCGTAGGCTAACCTCGGTTGAATGTCGAGGTTCACCGCCGTAGGCTTAACCTCGTTGAATGTCGAGGTTCACCGCCAGAGGCTTAACCTCGTTGAATGTCGAGGTTCACCGCCAGAGGCTTAACCTCGCCGACTCGTTGTGCGGGCGAGCTTAGTTTGAATGTCGAGGTTCACCGCCGTAGGCTAACCTCGGTTGAGTGTCGGGTTCACCGCCGTAGGCTTAACCTCGGTTGAATGTCGAGGTTCACCGCTGTAGGCTAACCTCGTTGAATGTCGAGGTTCACCGCCAGAGGCTTAACCTCTGTTGAATGTCGAGGTTCACCGCTGTAGGCTAACCTCGTTGAATGTCGAGGTTCACCGCTGTAGGCTAACCTCGGTTGAATGTCGAGGTTCACCGCCGTAGGCTAACCTCGGTTGAATGTCGAGGTTCACCGCCGTAGGCTAACCTCGTTGAATGTCGAGGTTCACCGCCGTAGGCTTAACCTCGTTGAATGTCGAGGTTCACCGCCGTAGGCTAACCTCGGTTGAATGTCGAGGTTCACCGCCGTAGGCTTAACCTCGCCGCATTCATTGTTGAGCTTCGCTTCGGCGAACCTCGTGTTAAGATCGAACTCCGCCCACGCATAACCTCAGATTGAGGTCGAAGTCTCGCCTCTTGAGCAAGTCTCGCTTTGAAGCTTGCACCGTCTAGCCTCGCTTAATGTCAAGATTCACCGCTGGCTAACCTCGCTCGAATGAAGAGCTTCACGCTGGCTTAACCTCGCTCGAATGAAGGGCTTCACGCTGGCTTAACCTCGCTTGACTTTGATGCCGCGCGCAGCCTCGCCAAACTAATGTTGTAGGCGCAGCCTCGTCAAACTTTGAGGTTGTGGGCGATTTTGGCCTATGCAGACGAAGCTTCAAGCACGCAGCGAAGCTCCAAGTCTTCATGCGAAGCTTGTGCTTGAGGCGAGCTAAGCTCCTTTGCAGCGAAGTTTGCTCTACGGGCGAAGCCGTAACATGCTACTTAAGAACGGTCGTAACTTTCAAACCGTATGTCGGAATTAGACGAATTATATATGAAAATCGACTATCTCGACGAGACGGAGCCAACCAAACCGACCCGAAGGGTTCGACTTGCTCCGGTCATTTTGCCAAATTCCTTCCGGTTTGGGAGATATCGACACTTTTGTCTATTTTGTAAAGTCAAGCATTCAGGTGAACTTAACCTTTAGGCGGACCTGACTTCACTCAGAGGGACCCTTAAGCTCTTTTGCTCATCCCGAGTTGCTGTGTAGGGATTAAGGCAATTTTTATTGCCTACAGCTGGCAGAGTTGGGCTCGGATGCTAGGTTCGTCGGAGTTGAAGCTTCGACGGACTTGGGCTTCCAAACTAGCCGAGTTGTTGACGACTTCTTGGCCGCCTCTTTCTTCAACTCGCGGGCTTTTTGCACCAAAGTCCGTGCCTACGTGAGGAGCGCGCGGCGCTTCAGGATACGCTCCTGAAGCGTAGAACGGTTTCGTTTGACTCGGACCCATTCATTTGTCGCCGGCCTGTAGGAATCGGCTACAATCTCGCACTTCGCCTCGAGTCACTCGACCTTAGATCCACCTCATAGCGGATCCCGTCCATTGATTCTTTTGCCTGGGCTAATTATTTTGCTGCTACCGACGCCGCCTCGACGGGCTCTCGAGAGAGTCACGACGCCATTGGCGGAATTGACCCTTGCACGATAGGGGTTCGAGATTTGGCCGCTGTTAAGGCCGGTATCACCGCCGCCGTAGTCTTGGCGGCGTAGGGTTGGACTTCCTTGCCTCCGCCGAGGCCGAGTGGGTCTTCTTGGCAAGGGAGACCATCTTGGACTTATGGGGAGGAGTTGATCTCGACGAGGAGGAGAGATAGCCCTCGAACTTCGTTGGTCAAATTGCATCGACTCTCCTCGATGACCGGATCGGATCCGCTGTTGATACACACGGCTTCTTTGTTGAAGCCGCTGGCTCCCACCGTGGTCGCCAGCTTGTTCGTGGTAAAAGTAGACTTTGTATTCATTGCTCGTTGAACTTGTTTACGCCTTCGCTGGCCTACAACAAGATTCAAAAGAAAGAAAATTTGCCTTTATTTAAGGCTTACAATGAAAACAAAAGATTACAACTTCTTCCTAAGTGAACAAACGCCGGATCTCTATTATACGGATCCTCGCCAGGTGGGTTCTTCGCCATGCCGGGACTTTTATTCGCCCGTGGACCACCACGCAATTCGATCCGTGGAAAACCCGGTTCGAACTACAGACGGAAGGGGCTCGCTTCAAGGAAACGGTTTAAGGGGATCACACTCACGAAGGAGAGGATCGCCTTCGGGATCACACTCACGAAGGAGAGGATCGCCGAGCGGTGAGATCTACTAGGAGAAATCACAGCTTATTCTCAGAGTCAACCGATTCGCTACCTCGCGATCGTAGATCCGACATCGACGAAGTTGTGCTCACGGGTGCTCGAACTGCATCGACGGCTCAGATCTCGCGAGCTCTCCCAAATATCGAAAATCCAACCTTTAGAACTGAACATCCCTCACCTATTTATAGGCAAATGATCAAAGGAGGGTTTTGGCCGCCGACACCTTTGTGTCCGCCTTTGGTCGTCATCATTTGCGTCCGCCACGAATGACACCAAACGGTGTCCGGTTTTGGCCAACGCCGCTTGGAGTCGCTTTGTTGGTTTCCTGACTTTTTCGCGACGCTTTATCTCGATCTTGTCGTTGTCGCCTTAAGTCCGCGGTCCGATTCATTTCTTTGTCGACTCGAATTCGTTGGTTCAATCACGCTGACAGTTAGATGACGACCGATCCTTATCTTGTCGCCGCTTGAATCCAGCCTCGCTAACGCTCAACCTAATCGATCTCGCCACGAATCTTATTGATTTTGAAGCTTTGTTGTTGGATTTATCCCACATTTATGCAACCTCGTTGGCTTGTATGCATCGCCGCTCACTTCATGTGTTCGCCGCTCGCGATGCGCTTTTGCGGCATAGTCAATCGCCAGCGTTTGTCGGATGGGTCGTCGGTTGTTAACCCACCGTCACGAGTCTCGTTTGGGTACTGATAAGCAATTTTTAACGCCTACAGGTCATAGCGACCGAGCAACTCTTGTTCCACCAAAGCCCCGTGAATCATGTAGCTCCTAAGGCATTGGTGAAGGCCGGTATCCGGCATCTCCCCCAGGATCTCATCATCGTGGTCGAGGTAGAACTGCTCGACTGCTCGGGTCTGAACGAGTCGCGATTCCAGGACCAACCCCCTCTTGTCTAGATGTCGCCTGTGTTTATATCTGAAGTCCTCAGACGACTCTCTATCATAGCGGGGGCCGACTCTGGAATACCCCATCAAGAGCATTCTCAGCTGCTCCCACTTCTCCGCATCTAGCTCATCGATGCGGTGAGGAAAAGGCTACCCGAACCTTTGAGTAGGTAGTGCTCCCTCAGTAGCCAGTTCTTTTCCTTGCCGATGAGCCGACTCGGCAGGCGTATCCGGAACCATCTCTCCCTCCGTCGGGACTTGGCCTCCTCGGCCTCGGCCATGTGGGTGTCGGCCCCCCTTCTCCAACGGGGGACCTATCGTCAATGATGATGACTACGTCTTCTTGAGCCAGAACAGTAGCAGCAGTAGCCTCCTCCTCTACCTGAGGAGGCGGGACCTCCGCCGGTGGTTGGCTGGCAGCATCTCTTGGAACAGCCAAGAAGGCGCCCGCCTCTGTAGCGGCCTCGGCCGTCTTCTTGGGGCCTCGGATGCCCACTTTTCTCAACCTCTTGTTCTTCTTCATCTCGGCCCTCTCAGCCTGGGCAGTAGCAGCCCTCGACCCAACCAATCGAGCGACTATCTTAGCCACATGAGCCTGGACCCCCTCGACCTCCTCAGGGGCCAGATCAGGGCGGAGGTGCTTCTTTGGCCTCAACGAGGGCCCTCCTTGAGTCTAGGCAGGCAGAGTCATCGGCGCCGCATCAGCCTCTTCCGAACCCAATGTTAGCGCAGCCGACCTAGCCTCATCATCCGCAGAGGGAGGCACAGAAGAGATGCTGACAACTCGCAGAACCGAGTTGTCGAAGAGATCCTCGAGCCGGCGAGAACCGGTGTACACCTTGATTGACTCTAGTGCACGTCTCTCGGTGCTCGACAGTGACCCTGGCTTTAGAGCACCCTTCTTGATCTCTGGCCAGGTGGAGTAAGCCAGATTGGAGTCGTCCCTAGCCACCCATAGAACTTCTCCTTCCAGTCCTTGTCGAACTCAGAAGCGTTGGTGACAATCTTATTACCCCCCCAAGGCTTGGAGGCAAAAATGCCCCTCATGCTGGATCACCTTCACACAGACAAGGTGGCCGAGTATTCCTAGGGTTGGGGCGACTCCCAAACAATGGTAGATGACAACGAATCCCACCAAAGTGGTGATGGAGTTTGGCTTCATCTGTGATGGTGATACCCCTAATGCTTCGAAGGCTCGGTGGAGGAAGGGGTGAAGCGGCAGGCGCAGCCCATACTCCGGATGCTTCAAGTATACTTGAGTTCGACTAGTGTCATGATCGAAGATCGCCTGTGACTTTGCCGGTGTCATCAGGGTAAATGCCCTAGGGATGTCAAATTTCTCGTACATCGTCTCCAACTACAATGATGTCACCTTGGAATGGAATTTCTACAGTTGGTTGAGTCAGACTTCGTTCCTAGCTGTTGAAGATGCCATCAGATTGGTCGCAAAGATCACCGGAGAAGAAGATGTGAAGATCGGAGTTCTTTTGCAGATTAAGAGCTCGAGAATTTAGTGAATAGCAAAATTCTTTTGCAATCGGAGCAGCTGTACTTATAGGCAGGAGGGTCGACAGCTGGCGAGATCGCAACGGTTGATTCAATTCTGCACCGACGGCCGAGATCATTCCAAGAATACAAGGCGAACGCTCCAGAACCGAAGCATCCCTCGCCTTAATTAGCCTACAATCATCGCACAAGAATAGAGGCGGTAGCAGCCCATAATTATCCTCTGACATTAGCAGCATCACATCGGAAGAGACTCTTCAGCACCCCTCTTCAATGCATCTCAGGACCTAGCCAGCTACAGTCCTATTTCACTTGGACTAGGCTACCCCGAGCCCAAACGAAAGGGGCTAATGTTATGATAATAATTACACCAAGTGTTAATCCCCCTCTTGGAGTCGATACATGTCCCATATTAGCATTGATTATCAGATCAGCTCACCCCCCAGCCAGGGTGACTCGAGCACCATGAGCACTCATCCCTTCCCAAGGCAGGCCAAGTCGAGACCAGCTCTCACTCGACCTCATCATTTGAGTCGACCCCCGTCATTTACTCAAGGCCGGCTCGATAACTTGTGAGGCTGACAATAAAGGTGGTACTTATCGTCCCTCTCGCAGAACCGAGTCGAGAGGTGGTTTGTCCTCGAACTCCTCACCAACAGCTGGTCATCCTCATCATTTCCTCTGTCGCGAGCCTCCATAACTCACCATGCTTCGTCAGCGCCACGCCCTCTCAATCACCATCATGTCAAGTTAATGGTGACTCATCCCTCTCAGCAGTCGACATCTGGAAGCTATCTGCCAACCCAGCTGTCAGCCTGGACTCGGCCAGAGTTACGCTTCTACCCTTCTCAGCTGGGTATATATAGGCTCATCGCCTACTGATGAGGAGGGGCTACCCCCCTTGGGGCCACATGTATGTAATTTCTTCACACTTAGATTAAGAACTTATTCAGTTCATTGGTTTCTTCTCCACCCAAACTCAAATACTGACTTGATCATCGGAGAAATCACCGGAGACCCCAACTCTAGTCTTCTAACGTCCCCATTTTGCTGCTCTCTTATCTTAACAGGGGATCAGCCGTCTAAAGAGAAGAGGGAACCCACCTGGTCTGTATTGACCCCATGCCCCGTCGCTAAACTCGGGATTATCCACTAATCTCGCCATCGAAGTCTCGACATCAACAATATATATATATATATATATATATATATATATATATATATATATATATATATATATATATATATATATATATATATATATATATATATATATATATATATATATATATATATATATATATATATATATATATATATATATATATATATATATATATATATATATATATATATATATATATATATATATATCAATGTTGAAAATAACGTAAATGAGTTATGTAACCTTGACCTCTGTTAAGGGTTAAGGAAAAACGTAAAAAACGTAACGCATAACGTAGGTTATATTGTTTATTAATTATTTAAATATTTTATAAATACTAACAATTCATAATAACTTTAATACTTAGAATCATCAAACTTTTCTAGCATAACATTACAATTATCAAATATAAAAATATAGAATCACAAAATTTAACAAAAGTTAGTCATATATGACTAACAACCATCCCAAAAGCATCATCAAATGATCAAATACGCTAACGCCGCCAAGTTTAAGGCAATAAAAATAAGTCTAAAATAAATCAAACACTTCCAACTCTCAAGTTCTTAACTTTACAAAAATATTATAATTCCTAATCAAGTTCACTAAATCAACCAAACTAAACATGACTATGTAACAATAGTAAGAAATTATATACGAGATTGTGTGCAAACATAATTTCACAAAATTTAACTAATTAATCAACGTACTCTAATTCTATGGTAGATCTTAAAAAATTGTGTTGAATGGTAAAGTAATGGAGCAACAAGTTTGATATGATTTAGGGTAAATTGGCAATAGAAAATATTGGAATTTGGAAGATAATTTTAAAAGCATTATTTATTTAAAGGATATAATCTGAGATGCCCAATACATAACTAAAAAATAAAAAATTTACCTCACCGGAGTGGCAGAAGCCGCGGATAGCCGGTGGAGTTTCAGAGGAGGCAAGAAGTTATGGTTTGGGTTGGAGGACGCGAAGAGATTGCATATTCGCAGGAAGAGAAGAGGGTAATCAGGACTAAAAGGGGTAGGGTTTAAATGATTTGAATGGTGGAGATGTGTTGGTACCCCAAAAGATTTTTTATTAATCCTTATATGAAAATCAACACGAGTCCAATTTCACGCCAAATCAAGCGAATTCAGGACCGAAGGGGATCTCTCTGCTCTCACAGGTATTCGGTTACTACAGTACCACTTGGTGCCACAGTAGACCGACTCGATGCTACAGTAGACCGACTCGGTGTTACAGTAAAGCCGGCATGAAACGCGATCCCAGTCGACCAATAACGGTGTTCGGCCCTCTTTCTAGTCGTCTGCTACAGTACCAAGAGGACTGCTACAGTAGACCGACTCGGTGCTACATTAAAGCCGACACGAAACGCGATCCTAGTCGACCAACAACGGTGTTCGCCCTCTTTCTAGTCGTCGCTACAAGCATTCAAGAGGATCGCTACAAGAGACCGACTCGGTGCTACAGTAGACCGACTCGGTGCTACAGGAAAGCCGACACGAAATGCGGTCCCAGTCGACCAACAACGGTGTTCGCCCTCTTTCTAGTCGTCGCTACAGCATCAAGAGGACTGCTACAGTAGACCGACTCGGTGCTACAGTAGACCGACTCGGTGCTACAGTAAAGCCGACACGAAACGCGGTCCCAGTCGACCAACAACGGTGTTCGGCCCTCTTTCTAGTCGTCTGCTACAGTAGCGAGACGGTTGTTATAGTAGACTGACTCGGTGCTTTAGTAAACCGACTCCGTGCTACAGTAGGCCGACGCGAAAGGCGGTGTAGGTCGTCTTGCTACAGTACCGAGATGACTGCTACAGTAATTCCTGCACAAAGATATGTCTCCTCTTTTAGTCGTCTGTTACAGTAAGTTGACTAAATGCTACAGTAGCAGTCCGCTACAGTGCCCGACTCGGCTATAGTAATTTCTGCACAAGATAAACCTCCTCTCTTAGTCGACTGTTACAGTAGCCGACTCGATTGCTACAGTAAATCGACTTGCCGCTATAGTAGTCTGACCCGAAGGGCGATGTTAGTCGTCCTGCTACAGAGTTTGCCTACAAGACTCACCACCGTAATAGTTGACCTTGATCCCCGCGCCAACAACAAGTCACCATCACAATTAATGGTACTATGCTAGCCACATGGCCTCTGTAGCCCATTACCCATGCCTCATTCACATCAAATCAGTGATGACTCATGCCACACAAAAGCTAACATGTGTAAAACTAATGCTAAAGTGACCAAATTGCCCCTCTCTCATTCCTACAAAGAGAAACTATTCTCAATGCAAAGGTACGCCATTTTTCTCCCTGCACACTCCATTAGAGAACTCCTACTGTTCATCTTCTTCTCCACTCAAGCTCACTTACTGACTTGATCGTCGGAGGTACGACGGGGGAGACCAAGCCCCGTCCTCTTACGAGTTTTTGCCTGTGCAGGAAAAAGATTAGCCCAGCTCAGAACCGGAGAACCCAACTCCAACCACTAGTAGTTTCTTCCTTTGCGCAGGACGCATCACCTCTTCTCCAGCCAAGCGATTCGGAGAAAGAAAACAAATCCCCATCATCATCATTATAAACCTCAAACCAGCTTTGACCAAGTTGACTATATGATTTTTCGAGCATCAACAAGATGCATCTACGCGTTCTAATTAGAGATGCAATTTAACCTAAAAAACTCATGTTAACTGGTTATATAACATAACGCACATTTAACGCAATATAACGTGTTTTTTCTGGGTTAAATAGTTTCAGCGTTAAACGGGTGTGTTACATAATAAGAGGGCCCCGTTAAGTTACAAAACGGGTTATAACGGGTTTTTTTCAACTATGATATATATATATATATATATATATATATATATATATATACACTCTCTCTCTCCAACTCTCCCTCTCATTCTAGACTTATATTTGTCCTTATGCTCCCACTCCTCTCTCATCTTTTTCCTTCTCTCAAATCATCTGACACATATGACCTAATGAAATTCAATAATGCAAACAAACTAAAAGAAGCATATTTTATAATTAATAAAATATATTCTATAGTGAAACTTATAAAAAAATAACTTTTAATAGCAATTGTTTTAATTATTTTACTAAAAGCAAATGATTATTACTATGATTTGTTTATTAAATAAAGTTTACACCATACACAATTGCATCTTGTTTGTGAATATCAAATCAAAACTTTGTTCGAACTTAAAGCGAATTATTATGTCTAGTAAATAATTAAAACTTCAAAATATATAACCCTTTTCGCATGTAATTGTTAAAACCTAAAGGCTACAACAAAGAGTCGGAGGAAAGTATATTTGACATTTTCTTCCCTCTTTCTCCGTGTATGCATTATAAAAAAATAATCTTCATATAGAGCCATTAAATTAAAATTTGCAACACCAAACAAGTAATAAATTACAGTATTAAAATACTAAACAGCTTGAAAGTATTAATAATTTCTAAATATTAACTTCAGAAATGTATTGTCAAGAACAATATAAGAAAACTTGCTAATATTTTGTTTAAAGTAAAAGAGTATTGTTCTTTTCTCCCTTTACAAAAAGAAACTGCATAGTGATAAAATTAATTAGTTGGCTTTCAAAACAATACAAGGTTAAAAAAACACTAAACATGCATATTCAATTGTTATACTTAAGAATTTTTACATAAAAATATACTTAAAAATTTGAGTATGTGAAAACATGCTAGGAAAATAAAATTATTTTGATTCTATCCAATAACTTACTTAAAATAATAGAAAATATAATTAAATTTGTCTCCTTATAGATGAAGTTAGAACATGAAAATGGAAGAGAAATACAAGATAAATAATATATTTTAGTTTTCAAAACCTAGCTTAAATATATATGTGTTTAATCAATTTCTTATAATATATTTCTTTAAAAATTAATATGAATATCTTGCACGTGCATTTGCACGTGCGAAGCTGCTAGTATAGTATATATATTTTTTGAGGTGTACTAACCACAGTCGAGTGTGGCTTCACTCAGGCTGTGACTAGGACATGTGTCCCAACAATGACACTCGACTGTGGCTAGACTTTTTCATTTTTTTTTGGTGAGCTTCGTCAAAGGATAAAGTTCTGTCCACCAATAGAATGCATATACTTCATCCCACTAAGGACCAAGGACTTATCTAGTTGTTGTTTTTTTTCCCTTTAAAATTACTCTGTCCCTGCCTGCTGAGGAGAGTTGGGAAACCCGCCTCCTCACACGGAATAGTTAACTGATCTAATGATAAATTAACTTAAAGCTAATTTTTCTCTGTCTCTTCATGCAAAGTAGGGCGGATTAACTCAAAGTTAATCTTTCCTTTGAAGAGAAAACTGGACAGAGTTGAACAAGACATAATTAAGTGAAATGAAATACATTGTGCCTAACCTGATGAAGAAGCAATTTCAATTAGATTCTATCCAGTTTGAGGGAAATATTTGCAAATTGATATACTAAAAATACCATAATGGTAAACTGACACCATGATGCCTAAGTAAACTATCAGGCGTTTTCATGGAGTTTTCGTAAAACTATCCTGGACTATATTTACTTTGAATTTTGGACCTAATTATACTATTCCTTTCGAGAAAGGTGCTTTAGTTTCTGCCACATTACTAGCATTAAAGTTTGTGATGGATGACAATAAAAATTTACAATCTGAAATTTGCAGGCAAGAAAAGAAATCGAGATATTTTGATTTTTTTAGAAGTTCTGATTATATTGTATTGTACAAACAGCATAACATATTATGATCAGAAAACAAGTCATAATTATTAATAAGTCTAATTTATTTTTTTTACTTATCAAAACCTTAACCATTGAATAGTAGTCTCCCCTTGAGCGAACTTGTCAAAAAAAGCCTTGACGAAGTCCTCCGCCTTCATCTTCCTATACAAACATGGTCTGATTTCACTCACCAACTCTTGTGCTGGTTCTAGCATTTTCTCGGGTTCGAGCAAATAAAACATAGCAATAGATATCCTTTCCTTAGAACTCGTCACTGCTCTGTGCACAGGACTCTTGAAAATTCCATTGCTCATTACCTGCATCAAGATTTTTTATTGCGGCATGTTATGGGTGATTCAAATCATAATCCTTGAATAGGATATACAATCCAATTAGAGTTTCTATTAGCTATTCCTAGTGTTAAGATAAGGACAAAAGAGCTTATTTATTCTATTGAGATTAAGATTCTTATATTGTAGAAGTTGTAGCTAGCAACAAAGCTTATCCTTAGTTTCTATAAATATGAAAGAAGCTCTTTGATGAGAATTTACCCAACCTAGGGTCATAGCATCAAGGAAAAGAACAGATAGATTTTTATTAAGGCTGCAGACAATTAATCTACCCTACAACAGCAGTAAGCATTGAGACGGGCTCTGCAGATTGAAGCAACAGATTTAAGAGGTTCTTGATTTGGCTCTCTATCTATAAGTATTATTAGAGATTGGTAGAGAGATTAAGTGCTTTTTGGAGTGTGATTTATGAGTAGGGGTGAGCATAGTTCGGTTCAAACCGAACAAACCGACAGAACCGGCCGAAGTTTGACAGTTCGGTTCGGTTTTGACTAGAGTTCGGTTCGGGTCGGTTTAAAATATTTTCAACCCGAACCGCCCGAACCGACCGAATTGTGTTACCCATTCTAATTGCTATCCGCATCCACTTAAACCCGACCCGTCATAGTTCATATAGAGTTGATTTGCAGTAGCCTAATATCTTTTTCTCTCACGCAACCTAATGGCGACGAAATACCCCGACAACGGTGTCCTCTCTAATTCTAGGGCTTCTCATCATCTCTAGTTCTCTACCTCTCTATTCTCTATTCGCTTCTTCTACTTTCGACCAATCCAATTTGGAGGTAAGAAACTTAAACCCTAATGTTGATTCTACCCTTTTCTTGATTTTTTTCCTCGATTGATGCACATAGTGTAAGAGAATTGTACCCAAGTGAAAACTAAACAAACCGACCCGAACCGAACCGAACCGACTTGAATCGGTTCGGTTCGATTTTGAATGATAGGCAGTTCGGTTCGGTTTGGCAAAATTTGGCCAAAACCGAACCAACAGACAGATTGCACAGCCCTATTTATGAGTGAGTGATAGAAAGATCTCCACATTGTATTTCTCACAATTTAATAAAATTATTCGACTCCTTCTCCCGTGGACGTAGGCTATAAGTCGAACTACATATATCCGTGTGTTACTAGTGTTCGATACTTTTCTACACTCTTGTGTGATTGATATTAGTTTATCCTGAGGATTTGTCATAACACAGCAATTACTATATTGTGCATAGTTGCTATATCAAAAATTCTAAATCCAATTAAATATTTTAGGTGTTGTTTGTTAAGAGAGAAGGATTAAGGAAAATGATTAATTTAGTTAACACTTTATGAGGGGTAACTGATTTAATTCTAGGTTTTTCTCCATAAACCACCTTTAAAATAGAATGATTCTACAGAAACCACTTTTGACTGTTAATTTATACATAAACCACATTTAAACGATTTTTATTGCAATCAGCCGCCTATACTCACTTTAAGTCGCGTTTTTTCGCTTTTCTCTAATGATTAATTGGCAAATACCAATTATATTAGAGATATGATCCTTAATGGAGTTTTGGCGGAGTCAATTTTGAAAAAACTTAACTAAAAGGTGGGTCCAGGTGGTTGATTGCAATAAAAACTCTTTAAAGTGGTTTATATATAAATTGACAATCAAAGGTAGTTTTTATAAAATGATCCTATTTTAAAGGTGATTTCTAGGGGGAAACGACCCCTTAAGTTTGTTTGAATTTGATAGTTAAGATGAATGGTTAAATTTTTTTTGTTTTGACAAATAAAGAAGGGTAAGGATGATTAGTTACCATAAATATTCTAAATTAATTACTATAATAGTTTTTCTCAAATTTTATTCTTTATCTTCTAGGAGGAATATATTTTAACCTGTCTCCCTAGGCTTATTTGTTAAGTCTTCTAAATGATGAGTTAACTGATTTTAACCAAAGGTTTTGTTAGCACTTTGACTAAATTAACCCATTTGAAGGGTTAAAGAAGGATAAATTCTGTTAACCACTTCTCTTAACCCCATGGTACACGTGGCCTTAGGTTTGAGTTGTTTGAGGGTTGAAGGTGGATGGTATAACTGGAAAATTATGTCAGACCATTAAGGTTATGTTTATTTTTATGATAGTCCAGATTCTATTTAAAATAGTCCAGACCCACCCTTTTATCAAATGTTTTTTAGGGTTTTTACATGAAAAATATATTAACTTTGTCCAAATTGATACTTACCACATTTCCTTTTTATTTTTTATCAAAACCACGTTTACTTGCATACATGTTTGCAATTGTCACACCTAATCGACTTTTCAGCTAAAAAAAAGGTTAAAATTTCCATTTTAACCCCCACCTAAAGCACACGTTTCTTAATTAATTATAATAAACTTAAGGGTTCTTTAGATATTAGTCCTCCGAATCTATCAACTTTTAAAATTAGACCCTCAAATGCCGCCCCCCCGGCGGAAATAGCCATGAAGTTCCAAAATCAAATCTCCAAACTCTAGGCCAATTCCCAAAGCCTAACCTTGCCTTCCCTAAATCCTCGCACCCTCCCTCCCTCCAATCTAAAAAAAGCCCTCCCTCAGTCCTCCCCCAAACCCAAACCTCACCTCCCCTTAATCTTCTCTCCATCCCTCCCTCCAATCCAAGAGAAAACCCATGAAACCTTAGCTAAGGAGCAAAAATTGATGATCTCGACCTGCCCATAACCCTCAATGACAAGGATGATATCGATTTGGGGCACTAATTTCAAATATGATAGATTTGGGGGGTTACTATCAAAATATGAAAGATTTGGGGGACTAATATTGAGAAAAAAAACCTTTATTTTTTTTATAATTTATTGGGACACACATGCTTTGTATGTGTTGAATGAAGGTATTTCAGAAGTTCAGGCCTTTTTTGAGCTGAAAAGTCGATTAGGTGTGACATTGCAAACATGTATGCAAGTAAAGATGGTTTTGATCAAAAATAAAAAGGAAAGATGGTAAGTATCAATTTGAACAAAAATTAAGGTGGTTTTCATGTAAAACCGTCTTTTTATCGGGTCCGAATTATTTTAAGGAGGGACTAAGTTATCCCCCAAGAAAGGGACTATATAAACGCATTTCCTCCCTATCTTTATAGTCCAAGTATTATAGTCCATCCTAGATTAAAATTTGATGAAAACCTTTTTCTCCAAACTCTGTGAGTCATCTATTTTGTTTTTTCAATTTTTAGCACACCACACTTCTCTCAACCAAACCTCGTTTTACTTTCCTGGTACAGGAGCAGCCTCTTGCGGCGTTACTAGTTCGTTTGAACAATAGCTTCAAAGATTTTAGGCATCAAGACTATAATTGCGCAATATATTAATCTACACAACTTTTTAGTGTACAAATATTTGGTAATACTACATAAAACTTTGTAGAAATTTGATCAATGCTTCGATACCTATGGGGACTTCTTTAAAACATGGTAGTTCATTCAGGGAAATGACTAGGCACTGATCATGATTGTTTGCTAGTTGGATATTAGATTCATGGATGATATATACCTTAGTACTGTTATTTTTATCTTTTACTTGCAGGATAATATTTTTTAATCTTCAAGTACTATTTAATATTTTGTTGGGATGATCTCATGTTTAATGTGATATTATAATTTTTATAATTGTGTTTTGTTAAATTACTAGAGTTGGTTTAATATTAATACAAGGTCATGCCCAAATTTTAAAGTTTTTGCCAAACAAATGCATTGATAAAATATTAATTGACTCGAGACCAAAAAGTTCATTTTGGTTATGATATTAGTCTGAATGATTATAATCCTACTAAAAGCAAACAGTGGTCCGGATTATTTTAAGTTAGTCAGAACACCAGTCCGAATAAAAACAAGCATTAAACTGAACTAAAGTAGTCCTAGGATAATACAATACCAGGACTATTATCCACCCCCTAGTCCCAATATAAAAAACAAATTTGTCTTAAGTATATTCTTCACAATGAAAACGAGAGGAGTAGTTTAAAGTATGATAAAATATCTAGAACCCTAAACCCCAACCCGAGAACCGCCCCAACCCCACACACACACACACACAAATGTACATTTATTAGATAACCTTCCATAAATTTCAAAATAGCAGAAAAACCCCTACTAACTTTAGGGGTTATCAAAAAACTGGTTTTAGCTTTAACATTTTATCAAAAAAAACCGCCAAAGTATGAATCAAAATTTTCAATGGAGAAAATATCCCCATGTGTAATTTTTTAGGGGAGCATGCTGTTCGGACATTGCTTGGATATGATATTTACCATATCTATTTTTTCTTACCGACCACGGATACGGATATAGATATGCCTCGGTAAGGAAAATTCATATTATCCATATCCTCTAAAGTAGATATGGATACGACTATATATGTAGATACAAAATGGATATGAGAAAACTAGATAATATTGAAAAAATATATAGTTCATATGATACAAGAGAGTTATTAATATGCTCGCTTATCCTAAAAAGCTAAGATTAGATCTCTTGATCATCAAAATTAACCTCAAATCCATTAATCTATGGACTAAAACCGTTACAACTATATGACCAACATATATTTGGATATTTTGGATACGGATCCGGATATTTCACTACAAATCTGTATCCATAGCCATATCCTATTGGATATAGACTTTAGTAACCATATCTGCATCTTAATGGATACAGATATTTTTGTGCACCGATAGTAATTTTACACACCCATGTGCAAAATTGCAAATAATGTCATTGGGGGGAGGGGGTTCTGATAAAATCTTAAAGTTAAATGGGGTTTTCTGTTAACCCCTAAACTTGAAAGGGGTTTTTTGATAGTTTGAAAGTTATGGGGGTTAAGTGATAATTGTCCACAGCTTTTTTTTTGGGTGGTGGTGGTGGTGGTGGTGGGTGGGGGTGTGTGTGTGTTTGATATTTGGCTTAAAGTAACTTACGATTTGAGGGACTAATTTTCAATTATGAACTGAGGGACCAATATGTAAAACCCTCCTTTGAAGTTTAAGGACCAAAATCATTATTAACTAATACATGTTAGTGTCATATGTATCAGCTAGCTCAATATCAATATAAGATTATTACCTCCATTTGATTTCCCATATTGATGACCAAAGCATTGGGGATAATAGGGACCTTCACCCAATCTGCTTGGAGCACTTGAAGCCCCTCCACCTCTTTATCAGGCAACACAATGGTCATCACTGAACCATCAGAATGAGGCTTGACTCCATGCACAAGCTCAGGCCTTAAGCAACTTGGGTAATAATTAAATCTTGCAAACACTTCAGCTCTATCATCCACTTGGTTCTTGAAGCAGTTTTCATCCAATTTCAGTATCTTTGCCAATGTGGTAAGAACTATCTCGGTTATCTTCCTTGTTTTCATGGCAAATTCATGCAACATTTCCCTATAACAAGCAAACATCAAGCAATATTCGTCCATATTATAATGCCCATGAATTGAATTATACAGATACGGATCGAATGACGATTCTAAAGACAAAACCGCATTAGCGGGACCCTTGATCGAATGATCACAACAATATTATCTATCAAATGTGCATGATACTTCAGACAAGTGAAAATGGTACGTAGTAATAATACCTGAAAGAGCTAGGATTCTCAGGCCAGTAGTCTAATTTCCTCTTGTCTTCAGGTTGTACTAAGAGATAGAGACGGTCATTCCAGTCGAAGATTTGATCTTCAGAGGCAACAAGGTCGTTTCCATAACCTTCCAAATCAAACTTACCGCTCTTTAAGTTGCTGTACTTTTGTTTCTCTTCGACTGGAAGTTTAAAGAACATTCTGGTTACATCCTGCAACTCATCGACAAAAGAGGGTGACAGCTCATGGCCAATGACCTGCAGATGTAGGAATAAATGGACATCATATAAATAATTTTCTCTGATCAATCAGTGAAAGATTGAGCTACGTAAAATAAAAATAATAGGAGAAAAGTAATTACGGATAGAAAAAACTATTCAAGGGTATTCTGTGATCATAAAATACATCACAAGCACATCTTCACTACAGCAAGAATTGCATGCTAGTTCTTTGAAATGATTGATTTTTCTGCAAATTATCGATCAAATTTTAAGTACACCCCAGATTTCTTCTTCTTGTTTTTTTCTGAAATTGCATTCAGAGTATCCTAATCATATTTTAAAGTTTGTCCTAACTTCTCAAATTTAGAAGTGTACCTTAATTTCCAACCTTCATCTTCCAATATGGGAAAACAGCTCAATCAAAGGTGAACTAATAATCTCAATTAAAACGGAAACACTCTGTGGATCAGTCCCATACTTAGGGAATGATTGAATAAGAGTTAAACAAGTTTTGAAATTTTAAAAAAGTTGGGTATCTTACCTGAAAAATACCCCAAGATTGAACAGCATATTTGAGCTTCTCAGACTCATCATCACATTGAAGCAGTCGACGAAGGTCGATTATGGGGATGTCAGATGCCATTGGAGGAGTGCAGTCCGGCCGGTCATCCTCCCGGAGAACGTAGCGCCCGTGAGGTGCCTGGCCGGTCTCTGCCAGTTCTTGAACCAGCTTCAGTTCAAGTCCCTTCTCACTCATCTTCTTTCTTTGATTTCTGATCAAAAGGTTACAAGTACTCAAGCAAATAGCTTAATAGCCAAGAAAGTCCTTGTCCAGCTGCCGCTTATCTTTAATGTCATTTTCAGATGACAAAGCACTTGTATTATTGGAGGTGACACCTTGTGTATGTCATTGCCTTGAATATGACAAGGCAAAATTAAAATTAAATTCCAACCACCAATCTGGGAAATATTCCATTAACCAATTAGCTGGATTTATTATAAAATAGAGTTAGTATGATGATGAACAGTATGTGTTAGGTGAGTAAGTTAAAGATAGAAGATGACAGTTCTTGAGTTCCTCATCACTTGACTATTTGTAGTGGGTTTGAGTGAGATTAGACGGTGATCTCTTTTTTCTTTTTTTTTTTTTTTTGCAATATCCTGTTTTGGTTAGCGAATTTTCCTTGCTATATTCGCATGTGGATATAGGTCAAAATATTGAATCTCTCTAAGTACCGACTGTCTACATTCAGTTTTATTATTGCTCTACTTTTGTATAAACATCTTTTATATTGAACTGTCTATTGTACAACAGGAGTAATGTGTATCAATATGTTTAATAACATAAGTTTGAGGCACTTTGCAGGATGCGCACGCGATTTTGCATATCGCAGTGAGAAATCAAAATTTGAACCCAAGATTTCCTAGTACTTGTAAAAAGAAGAACACATCACGTTGGATCTTTTAGAAATGCAATGTTGCCTAACACATTGACATGCATTAATATAACAAAGTAAATGCGTACACCTTATTGGCAAAGAAGTTCAGAAACAACTTTCTACTTTTCAAATTGAGATTGGGAACGAGATATATCCAAAACGGTTAAGCGGTTAGGTATTAAACAACTTTCTATTTAAGTTTTTCACTTTTATTTCATTCTTCAAATGCAGGATTATACCCACATATGAAATCCCAACAAAAACTCTCTAGTTGACATTCTCAGTCATGCCGATAAAACATAAACAACTTATTTTATATCAAAGCCCTACTCTGGCAAAAATCTCCTAGTCCTAAATAAGCGGTAGAGGGATATAGTTTTGGGTGAAAGATATCCTTGTATTTGGACGAATATCATGGCATATCCTAATGAGAAATATATATATATATATATATATATATATATATATATATATATATATATATATATATATATATATATATATATATATATATATATATATATATATATATATATAGTAAAGCTCCTATAAACTTAAGTGGATAGAGCACTTGCCCACCAAATTTTTAACCATTCATTATGCTTTGAGATTTGTGCTACACATCAATCTTTGAGATTTGTGCTTTCATTTGTATCACATGCTAACACAAATCTCAATGCAAAATCAATGGATAAAAAGTTGGTGGACAAAAATCTCCTATCCACTTAAGTTTATAGTAGCTTTACTATATATATATATATATATATATATATATATATATATATATATATATATATATATATATATATAATGACGAATTTAAATGAGCTACCAAGAGATAGCCATGTGGTGAGGCCCACCTTGCTAGTCACATCAAAATGTGTGGACTTCACCACTCTATCTCTTAGTAGCTCATTTAGCAAAATGAACCGCCACCTCATATACATCATTCCATATATATATATGAACATGATAAAATGAGATGGTAAGCTTAGATTCTTATCGTGAGCTAGCCTAATAGGCTACCCAAAATGATGATCGGCACCGCCCATCGTGATTTGCACTCATCATGATCTATATGTAGAAAAAATTTTATTGTTTTGAAAATTTTTAACTATTGTTTTAGCTATGCGTAGAAGGGACGGCTGTTAAACTGCTTGAAAAATTAACATATCAAACTAATTTGATTCATATTCGAGAAGACTCCAAATTATATGAAAATTTTGTCATATACATTTCATGACGTGTTGAACAAGATGTACGGTGCCAATCATGAATTTGATAATCCGATTAGTCTAGCTCACGATAAGATTTGAACTCACCATCTCATAATATCATTACTATATATATATATATATATATATATATATATATATATATATATATATATATATATATATATATATATATATATATATATATATATATATATATATATATATATATATATATATATATATATATATATATATATATATATATATATATATATATATATATATATATATATATATATATATATATATATATATATATAACCCCTAAATCACTAAATATTAATCCCCATAGAGAAGCCGACACGTGTCCCACACTATGGTTAATCACGCTAATTCAAGACCAATATAACGCCTACCAACTCTACTACCGTCTCGACGACCGACATCTCATAAGCCGGTACTTTGCTCTACTGCTTTCGCCAAGCTCGACCTACTGTCCGACCGACATCTCACGTAGCCGAGTCAAAAGGTGATACTCCTCGTCCCTTGACCAGACAAATGAAGAGGCGACAATTACCTCAAACCCCTCGTCAGCCAAATACTCTCGCATTAACTGCCTCGACAAATTCATCATTGCTCTAGTCCCCATAGTCTTTATGACTCATCGGACCTAGTCAACATTGAGCATCTGCTGTCATTCCTATATTAAATAACTAGGTGACTCACCTCTCTCAGCAACTGACACATGACAGATGTCTGCCGACTCAGCTGCCTAGCTTGACTCGACCCAAGTTACCTTCTTGCCCCTCAATCCCACTATAAAAGGAGCGGCACTGCATGAGGTAACTCTCTCTGGGCTTTTTTACGTAACTCATACCCACTAAATTTATATTTCCCCACTCAAGATCATTTACTGACTTGATCGTCGGAGGAACAACCGGAGAGCGCAACTCCTCCCTCTTACGAGTTCTTTCGTGTGTAGGGAAGAACAGCGAGCCCAAAACCAGTCATCTAAAAGAGTTAGAGGACCCTAAACACTCATAATCTTCATATAATCCCCCTGTTTGATAACTGATATCAACACACACACACACACACACACACACACACACACACACATATATATATATATATATATATATATATATATATATATATATATATATATATATATATAACACTTTTAGAAAAAGACAGCCAGCGAAAATAATCAAAACAAACATCACAAATATATATATAACACTTTTAGAAAAAGACAGCCAGCGAAAATAATCAAAACAAACATCACCACATAATTATATAGTCATTTAGGACAATCATCAACTTAAACACATTTACCTGAACTGATATAACAAAGTAATGATTGTACACTACCTTATCAAGTCAAGACTTTTAAAACTTAATGTTAGCATAAAATAACCATTTCTTTTTGGAGAGTTGTTGCTCATATAATTGTTCTTTTGATGATAAGATCGTAAAAGATGGCGATGACAATAAGAAATAAGAAATTACAGCTCCACAATTTGCCAGCTAGAAACACCAAGAAGAACAAATAACTGAAAACTTGTCGAATTCAACTTCAAAACTTCCTGATCAAACCCTTAACGATTCAATAGTAGTCTCCCTTGAGTGAACTTCTCAAAGAAGACGTTGAGGAATTCCTTAATCTTCATCTTTCTATACAAACAAGGTCTCATTTCACTCACCAAGCCTTGTGCTGGTTCCAATATTTTTCTGGTTCAAGCGCATAAAATATTGCTATAGCTATTTATTATACCCTGCCAAGCTTGATGAAGCCTCAAGAAATGGCCTTGTATTATAACTAGCTGGCTAACTCACATACATCTGAAAGCACAACCCGAGGCAGAGCCAGTTGACCTATCTTGCGACCCAAATCAGAGACGAAAGTCGTGTTAGACCCGGGATTTGCTACGAGCCCAAATTTGAGACAAAAGGTGTTCCCCACTCAAGACCCGACACTAGGTGTTTCGAACAGGGGAACAACTTGTTAACCTCACATGTCTGACACATCACTGCACAAACCCGACCAAATTACCAACGTGCCCTGATAAATCCTCTATAAATAATGGTAACTTTCACCATACTAAGGAACGCAAAAAAATCCTAAAGACTACATTATGCTTTTCTCTTTAGATTATCAGACTAGTTACTAACGTGAGCATTAGAGGGCACACCGGAGTAAACAACCTTTGGGGCCTCCTCTGTTACATGCAGCCTGGGCAACTTCAAAGCCACCCGGGAGGGAGAGATTAAGGGACCCCTAAAATCATCCTTACCTCTTCTAAACCACACATTAATTTCTCCACATCAACACTGTTCTTTCCTTAGGATTTGCTACCACCATGTGTTGAAATTTAAGCTAGCCTTAATTAATTTTAGGCTTCATTTATTTTGGTTTTATTTACACAAGTTTTTTTATGTCATTTGAATTTAAGAATTAGTAGCATATTTTAGAATATATGTATTTGGAGCTATATAGAGAGTTCATGTATCTTCATTTTACATGAAGCAAAAAGCAACAAGTAAAAGCATAGCATAAATTTAGCCTCGTCAAACTTTGATGTTGTAGGCGAGCCTCGTCAAACTTTGATGTTGTGGCGAGCCTCGTCAAACTTTGATGTTGTAGGCGAGCCTCGTCAAACTTTGATGTTGTAGGCGCAGCCTCGCCGAAGCTTTGATGTTGTGGCGAGCCTCGTCAAACTTTGATGTTGTAGGCGCAGCCTCGCCAAACTTTGATGTTGTGGCGAGCCTCGTCGAGCTTTGATGTTATGGGCGAGCCTCGCCGAAGCTTTGATGTTATGGGCGAGCCTCGCCGAAGCTTTGATGTTATGGGCGAGCCTCGTCAAACTTTGATGTTGTGGCGAGCCTCGTCAAACTTTGATGTTGTAGGCGCAGCCTCGCCGAAGCTTTGATGTTGTGGCGAGCCTCGTCGAGCTTTGATGTTGTGGCGAGCCTCGTCAAACTTTGATGTTGTGGGCGAGCCTCGCCGAAGCTTTGATGTTATGGGCGAGCCTCGCCAAACTTTGATGTTGTAGGCGAGCCTCGCCAAACTTTGATGTTGTGGCGAGCCTCGTCAAACTTTGATGTTGTGGGCGCAGCCTCGCCGAAGCTTTGATGTTGTGGGCGAGCCTCGCCAAACTTTGATGTTGTGGCGAGCCTCGTCAAACTTTGATGTTGTAGGCGCAGCCTCGCCAAACTTTGATGTTGTGGGCGAGCCTCGCCAAACTTTGATGTTGTAGGCGAGCCTCGCCAAACTTTGATGTTGTGGCGAGCCTCGTCAAACTTTGATGTTGTAGGCGAGCCTCGCCAAACTTTGATGTTGTAGGCGAGCCTCGCCGAAGCTTTGATGTTATGGGCGAGCCTCGTCGAGCTTTGATGTTATGGGCGAGCCTCGCCGAGCTTTGATGTTATGGGCGAGCCTCGTCGAGCTTTGATGTTGTGGGCGAGCCTCGTCAAACTTTGATGTTGTGGGCGAGCCTCGTCAAACTTTGATGTTGTAGGCGAGCCTCGTCAAACTTTGATGTTGTAGGCGAGCCTCGCCGAGCTTTGATGTTGTGGGCGAGCCTCGCCGAGCTTTGATGTTATGGGCGAGCCTCGTCAAACTTTGATGTTGTAGGCGAGCCTCGTCAAACTTTGATGTTGTGGCGAGCCTCGTCAAACTTTGATGTTGTGGCGAGCCTCGTCAAACTTTGATGTTGTGGCGAGCCTCGTCGAGCTTTGATGTTGTGGCGAGCCTCGTCAAACTTTGATGTTGTGGCGAGCCTCGTCAAACTTTGATGTTGTGGCGAGCCTCGTCAAACTTTGATGTTGTAGGCGAGCCTCGTCAAACTTTGATGTTGTGGCGAGCCTCGTCGAGCTTTGATGTTATGGGCGAGCCTCGCCGAAGCTTTGATGTTATGGGCGAGCCTCGTCAAACTTTGATGTTGTAGGCGAGCCTCGTCGAGCTTTGATGTTATGGGCGAGCCTCGCCGAAGCTTTGATGTTGTGGCGAGCCTCGTCGAGCTTTGATGTTATGGGCGAGCCTCGTCAAACTTTGATGTTGTAGGCGAGCCTCGCCGAAGCTTTGATGTTATGGGCGAGCCTCGCCAAACTTTGATGTTGTGGCGAGCCTCGTCGAGCTTTGATGTTGTGGCGAGCCTCGTCAAACTTTGATGTTGTGGCGAGCCTCGTCAAACTTTGATGTTGTGGCGAGCCTCGTCGAGCTTTGATGTTATGGGCGAGCCTCGTCGAGCTTTGATGTTATGGGCGAGCCTCGTCAAACTTTGATGTTGTAGGCGAGCCTCGTCAAACTTTGATGTTGTAGGCGAGCCTCGTCGAGCTTTGATGTTATGGGCGAGCCTCGCCAAACTTTGATGTTGTGGCGAGCCTCGTCAAACTTTGATGTTGTAGGCGAGCCTCGCCGAAGCTTTGATGTTATGGGCGAGCCTCGTCAAACTTTGATGTTGTGGCGAGCCTCGTCAAACTTTGATGTTGTGGCGAGCCTCGTCAAACTTTGATGTTGTAGGCGAGCCTCGTCAAACTTTGATGTTGTAGGCGAGCCTCGCCGAAGCTTTGATGTTGTGGCGAGCCTCGTCGAGCTTTGATGTTGTGGCGAGCCTCGTCAAACTTTGATGTTGTAGGCGAGCCTCGCCAAACTTTGATGTTGTAGGCGAGCCTCGTCAAACTTTGATGTTGTAGGCGAGCCTCGTCAAACTTTGATGTTGTAGGCGAGCCTCGCCAAACTTTGATGTTGTAGGCGAGCCTCGTCAAACTTTGATGTTGTGGCGAGCCTCGTCGAGCTTTGATGTTATGGGCGAGCCTCGCCGAAGCTTTGATGTTGTGGCGAGCCTCGTCGAGCTTTGATGTTGTGGCGAGCCTCGTCAAACTTTGATGTTGTAGGCGAGCCTCGCCGAAGCTTTGATGTTATGGGCGAGCCTCGCCAAACTTTGATGTTGTGGGCGAGCCTCGCCGAGCTTTGATGTTGTGGCGAGCCTCGTCAAACTTTGATGTTGTGGCGAGCCTCGTCAAACTTTGATGTTGTAGGCGAGCCTCGCCAAACTTTGATGTTGTAGGCGAGCCTCGTCGAGCTTTGATGTTATGGGCGAGCCTCGCCGAAGCTTTGATGTTGTGGGCGAGCCTCGCCAAACTTTGATGTTGTAGGCGAGCCTCGTCAAACTTTGATGTTGTAGGCGAGCCTCGCCAAACTTTGATGTTGTAGGCGAGCCTCGTCAAACTTTGATGTTGTAGGCGAGCCTCGTCAAACTTTGATGTTGTAGGCGAGCCTCGTCAAACTTTGATGTTGTAGGCGAGCCTCGTCAAACTTTGATGTTGTGGCGAGCCTCGTCGAGCTTTGATGTTATGGGCGAGCCTCGCCGAAGCTTTGATGTTGTGGCGAGCCTCGTCGAGCTTTGATGTTGTGGCGAGCCTCGTCAAACTTTGATGTTGTAGGCGAGCCTCGCCGAAGCTTTGATGTTATGGGCGAGCCTCGCCAAACTTTGATGTTGTGGGCGAGCCTCGCCGAGCTTTGATGTTGTGGCGAGCCTCGTCAAACTTTGATGTTGTGGCGAGCCTCGTCAAACTTTGATGTTGTAGGCGAGCCTCGCCAAACTTTGATGTTGTAGGCGAGCCTCGTCGAGCTTTGATGTTGTGGGCGAGCCTCGCCGAAGCTTTGATGTTATGGGCGAGCCTCGCCAAACTTTGATGTTGTAGGCGAGCCTCGTCGAGCTTTGATGTTATGGGCGAGCCTCGCCGAGCTTTGATGTTATGGGCGAGCCTCGCCGAGCTTTGATGTTGTGGGCGCAGCCTCGCCGAAGCTTTGATGTTGTGGGCGAGCCTCGTCAAACTTTGATGTTGTGGCGAGCCTCGTCAAACTTTGATGTTGTGGCGAGCCTCGTCAAACTTTGATGTTGTGGGCGAGCCTCGCCAAACTTTGATGTTGTGGGCGAGCCTCGCCAAACTTTGATGTTGTGGCGAGCCTCGTCGAGCTTTGATGTTGTGGCGAGCCTCGTCGAGCTTTGATGTTGTGGCGAGCCTCGTCGAGCTTTGATGTTATGGGCGAGCCTCGTCGAGCTTTGATGTTGTGGCGAGCCTCGTCAAACTTTGATGTTGTAGGCGAGCCTCGTCAAACTTTGATGTTGTAGGCGAGCCTCGTCGAGCTTTGATGTTATGGGCGAGCCTCGTCGAGCTTTGATGTTGTGGCGAGCCTCGTCAAACTTTGATGTTGTGGGCGAGCCTCGTCAAACTTTGATGTTGTGGCGAGCCTCGTCAAACTTTGATGTTGTGGCGAGCCTCGTCGAGCTTTGATGTTGTGGGCGAGCCTCGCCGAAGCTTTGATGTTGTGGGCGAGCCTCGTCAAACTTTGATGTTGTGGCGAGCCTCGTCGAGCTTTGATGTTATGGGCGAGCCTCGTCAAACTTTGATGTTGTAGGCGAGCCTCGCCGAAGCTTTGATGTTGTAGGCGAGCCTCGTCGGACCACTATTGTAGGCGAACTTCGCCAGACCACTGTTGTAGGCGAACCTCATCACATGACTGTTGAGCTTCGTTTCTCGTGCGAACCTCGTGTTAAGATCGAACTCCGCTCCACGTGCAAACCTCGTATTGAGGTCGAGCCTCGCCTCTTGAGCAAGTCTCGTTTTGAAGTTTGCATGGTCTAGCCTCGCCCCATCAGCGAGCCTCGTCTTGAAGCTTTAACAACTAGGGTGCGCGCGACCCTCGCCTAGAGAATTTTTTGACTGTCTACAAGGACAAGGCTTTATACTTTATCTATCAAGCGGTAGATGAAGTCATTTTTTAGAGAATTTCTACATCAACATCAGTGAAGGAGGCAGGGGATACTCTCTAAGCATCTTCCCGAGGAGAAGAAAAAGTCAAATCGATGAGATTGCAAACTCTCGAATGTGATTTTGACACATTGAGAATGAAGGATTCTGAGATGATTGAAGAATTTTTTAATCGTTTAATCTCTTTTATCAACCAAATGAGGTTAAATGGAGAATCCTTGGAGAATAAAAGAGTTGTGGAGAAGATTCTTTAAAATCTAACTTGAAAATTCGAGTATATTGTCATCGCCATTGAAGAGTCTAAGGATTTATCCACTTTATCCTTGGAAAGTTTATTGGGTTCTATGCAATCTCATGAACTTAGAATGAAGCAATTTGATTCACCCCCGCTTGAGCAGTCCTTTAAATCTCAAGTTTCCTTTAGAGGAAGTTCTAGAGGTAGAGGAAGGGCAAGAAATTCTTTTCACAGAAGAGGTAGAAGCAATGGAGAAGAAAAGGGTGAATCCTCCACTACTAGAGGAAGAGGAAGATCTCTATCTAATGTGCAATGCTATCATTGTCAAAAGTTTGGCCACACCATAAAGTTTTGCTGGAAGAAGCTTGCAGGAGAAAGTAAGGACTCTAATTTCATACAAAAAGAAGACGACGACAATAACAAAGGCACTATTTTTCTTCTTGTGATATGCAATAAAATACGATTGATGAAACTTGGTATCTTGATAGTGGTTGCAGTAACCACATGACCGGCAACAAAAAGATGTTCGTCACTTTGAGCGACTTTCTTTAAAGTGAAGTTCAAACTGGTGATAAAAAGCAACTCTCTGTCAAAGGCAAGGGTGATATACTTGTCGAAACAAAGAAAGGAGTGAAGCGGATCTCAAATGTCTTCTATGTTCTGGTGTCAAGCACAATCTTCTCAGTGTTGGTCAACTTATCTTAAAGTGTCATAATGTCCACTTCAAAGGTGATGCTTGCGAGATCAAAGATAAAAACAATATCCTTCTGGCCAAGATAAATGTGACTCCAAACAAGATATTTCCACTAAAATTTCAAAAAGATGTTCTATCTAACTTCAACAATATTATCAAATACAGGTCTTGGCTATGGCATCTTCATTATAGACATGTGAGTTTCAGCTCTTTATCTCACATGTACAAGAAGCATATGGTGAGAGGAATGCCTAATATTGATCTCAAAGACCAAGTTTGTGACGGTTGTGTTCTTAGAAAGCATTCTAGAGACTCTTTTCCAAGTGGTAAAGTGTGGAGAGCATCCAAACCTCTTGAGCTCATCATACTGATATTTGTGGACCTATGTGGACTACTTCTCTTGGTGAAAATCGGTACTTTCTCACCTTTATCGATGATTTTACCAGAAAAACTTTGATATATTTTCTTAAAGAAAAATCTGAAATACTTAGCCATTTTAAAACTTTCAAAGTATTGGTGTTTCCGCCGAGAATGGGTTTCTTCGCAGTTTCCATTTCCGAAACGTTTCAAAAAATAAAAACAAATGAAAGATTACACGTGTAACTCTCTCAAATACAAAGAAAATGATCTCACTCTCTTACAAAACACACGCAGAAGTCACTACGTAGCGAGCTCCTGCTTGCGTGGGTTCTTTGCCTGTGCTGGGGACGCATCGTCCGTGGACCATTGAGCAACGATTGTCGAATTGACGGAGTTGAGTTTATGTCTCGCAAAGAAAATAAGAACTTAAGCAAATATCTTAGCCAAGTAAGATATCTACTCTTCCCAAGATTTAAGACGAAACTTAAACTCGATGAATCTCCAAAAGTCTCTCTCTCTGAATCTCCAAAAGTCAGATCTTAATCTCCAAAAGAATCCAATGCCAAAGTCCGATTGTGCCCCCCCCTCAGTGGTGGACGCACTACAAAAAAAAGGTCCATTAACAATGGAAAAATCCGTCGTAATAGGTATCTATGTCCGTCGTTAATGGGCACTAACGACGGAGAAGTGCTCCGTCGTGGGTTGTCGTTAATAGGCTTGACGCTAATGACATTTAACGACGGAATAAATTGATCCGTCGTTAAAAGTCAACAACGATAGCATATACGTTCCGTCGTTGGTCTTAAAATAGTAACAGCGGAATGTGGAACATTAACGACGAATAACAACCGCCGTTAATGCAAAATCAAAGTTAGTTTAATTTGGCGCCATTGACAGTTGACTCCGTCGTTGATAGGCATTAACGACGAATAAAAACCTTTGTTAATGTAAAGTCAAAATTAGTTAAATTTGGCGCCACTGGTAGTTGACTCCGTTGTTAATAGACATTAATGACAAATAAAAATCGTTGTTAATAGCACATTAAGAACAAAATATTAGGAACCGCTGTTACTACACTTTAACGACTAAATTAAGTTGTCATCACTTATGGAAGCCCTTTCAAACACATTATAACAGCGACAAATTTGACAATAGAGATTACCACATACAAGCTTTAGAAGTGAAAAGGACAAAGATGCAACTTTTTATTAACAAAGATATTCCACAAGTACATACATATATTAGGAAGAAACCCAAGAACAAAAATGAAAGCACTAGTTCTTTCCAACATATTGGCAAGAAGAAAAATAAATAGAAAAGTAATACAAAAATCCTAGCAGAAGTTAACATGATTCAACTTGTTCTTTCCGTATTCTTCCCCCTTGAACATCTTCCGTATTGTTCCATAACTCCGGCCACGACACTTAGTTCCTGGTCTTGTTAATCAATCCGTCGTGCACCCTGGATATGATTATGATTCAGAAACAAATTAATTACTTTATATACATGTTTTTAATTCTAATCAAGCATGAGAGTGATGCAGCAAGCTCATAATGGAGAAAAGCTATCGGCCCTGCTCGTAGTTCGAACCTCGAGAGTATGAAAAGAGCGAGTTATTTCCTTATTCATTTCATAAATCTTCCAACTGAAGAGTTGGCAGAAAACCTTGACCTTGTAGTTCTTTTGTTAAACTCTTCTTTTGTAGTTTTTCAGACTTCTACAATATTTCACTATGATAGAGCTGTTACCTTAGATGGCCTTTGCTGGCAATTGAGGCATCAGGCTTCGGAGTACCATTCCGTGCAGCTTCCAGCTGTTCTTGTACCTTGGACTCAAAATACTCGAGCCATGCAAAGAACATCCTTCAAAAATAGGTAACTTCATTTTTCAGCAATAAGCAATTAAAATTCAAATTAACAATATGGATCTTCAATTGTCGAGGAAAAATATTATTGAATGCTGCAACAACCTGTGTACGAAGATCTTCTGCTCCAAGCTTTGCTTGAAGTATGCACAGAGTTGTTTGCTCATGTTGAACACTTAAAGTAGGCTTCCATCAACGATAAATCAATGGCAATCGCGATGATGTGGTATGATCGTGAAATAGAGATTAGAATGAATGATGCCTGGGTTTCTTTTATTTTGCTGCTGTTGCATTGTGTGTATGTGCATGCGCGCACATGTGTGTGTGGAGGGGGGGAGGGAGGGACGTAGAGAGAGAGAGAGAGAGAGAGAGAGAGAGAGAGAGAGAGAGAGAGAGAGAGAGAGAGAGAGAGAGAGAGAGACCTGTATATGATCAGCTCCAAGTAATCTTTGGTTGCATTTAAGAGCTTCATGAAGGTACCGAAGGGCAACATGAACATTTCCGAGGCCTTCTTCCATCATCGCCACATTGATGTATGTTGCAGCAGTATTAGGATGTGAGGGACCACATGTCAGGTGCAAAAGATACAAAGCACGATTCACGTATCTGGAAAGATTGGTTTACATGTCAGGTGCAAAAGATACAAAGCACGATTCACGATCCGAAAGATTGGTTTATAATGTAATGTGGTTATAAGGATGCTTTTCAATTCGCTAAAACAATTTAAATTACAGAAACTGCAATACAATTGAGAGGGTGGTGGTAAGTAGGAATACTAAATTGGGGAGTTGTCCCCACTAAAATGTGATTTGCACTATCTACAGCTAGAAATCATGCTAGTGGTGAATTTTATAGCTCATCTCTTAGACTAACATCAACCATTCGAATAAGTATTTGCATAAACTCACGAAATTAATGTACTTACAACCGCTTAATACTTTGATGGTGTCATAAAAGAACCATTGCATTGTTATAACTGGTCCCACAAGTGTGATCCGGATTGGAAGACTTCTTGTAAACAAATTGGCAAAACCAATTTTCTTCACAAACTGCATTTATTAGATTTATAGTAGAAAATTCAATCCAAGTATAAAATTAGGAAAAGCATACTGAGCAAATATTACCTCCAAGACACTGTTAGCCTTCCATTTTGATGCCTCTTTTGCTGTGAATCTCCCTTCATCTCTTGGTTTTGCTTGAATATCTCCTTTGTCACCATGCTCATAGCCGTTAATGTCTAATCAGAGAATGATGATATTTTGTATTAGAAAATCAAATAGGTGAAAATCCACGCTCACTGTCAAAACTTATCCAAGCCTCACTCTCCTTCACACCGATAAGGACTGTAGGCAAGTATCTCATGTACACTCCATTGTAAGAATATTACACTATGAAATCTGAAATTTACAAATCAATTCCGTTAAGTAAAATAAAGATATTTTTAGATCACTTTCATTCTTAGATAATGCACCTTATTGGTTGTAGGAATGGATGTTGTAAATGCTTTGGTCAAATGGCACCTCTTTCTTACATGTATTCAGAGCTACACTTTGATGGCATGTACAGAAATAATAGGAAAATAAAATATAGTTATTAACAAATATATTCACAATTATGATCAATTCACACCAGGTTCCATCGTATCATAAGCAACACACATAAATCAAACATATACACCATGAAAGAGAAACATTTATGGAAAGTGAGCATCAAGTATGTTCTAATCCAAAAAGGCAAAATATGGAAAGTGAGCATCAAGTATGTTCTAATCCAAAAAGGCAAAATATGTTCTACATCTTAAAACACTAAAAAAGTGACAAAAGAAAATAAAGAAGCCACTGACTCCATCAAGTCTGCATCCATATAGTTCATCAGCACAACCTGTAATATTTAGCTCATTAGAACAATCACAAAGCACCAAGTACGTAGATAAAAATAAATAAAAGCATTTAATAAATTTATAACTTATTTATAGTTATGAAAAGCCATTCTTTAAACGAATTGAGGTTCGACGAGTAGTTTCTATTTAATAAATTTATAACTTATTTATAGTAACATAATCTTCGAATTAACACGATTATCAACATTGTGCATCCAACTTTTATTAGGTGCCATGTTCCCAAGCAAACACGATAACAAAATTACCTACAAAATTACCACAAATATTATTCATTTTATTTCCATTCATAGAATGACGAGATGAAACCAATATTAGTATCTCATTGTATCATATATGATATATCAATCATCCTTCCAACTTACCTTCTATACATCCACACAAATAACACATATAGTTTATACCCCATGTAGAACTTTATACTAGAGTGACATTATATTCTCAACACCCATTATCCCCTAATGGTGTCTATAGAAAATTTGCATGATGAATTTTAGGGTCGGATGTGGCTTATTAGCAATTCTTTCTCCAAGCCATATTTAAGGACCACTTGGAATCTTGTGCAATATATATTCCTTCTTCATTGGGACACAACCAAGTCATCCAAATAAAACTTTAGTTTCAGAGGGAATTTTCATACAAGTAACATGTACTATTATGTTTATCCCTAGTTGTTTTTCCGAAGCAAGTATTAAACTACAATATGCATATATTTGCTATAGAATCGTTATATGTGGACAAACAGTTCAAAATAGCAAGGCATGTTGGACGACAATATGCAAGTATTTGGTACAATATCATTATATGTGTGGACAACCGGGTCCTCAAAATGACAAGACATATTTCATTATGGACAATTCAAGATTAGGGCAAATACTATATGCGGACAACTAACCACACTTATGTTTGCTCTAATGAATCATAGAATTTAAGGCAATCGTTTAAAATTAGGCAAAATAAGAGAGAATTGTGAAGATTTTCAAATATTCGACATAACAATTGGTATCAATGTCAACTCCATGAATGAAGAAGCTTCGACTTGTTAAAGAAAGTTTTTAATCATGGAGCATGTGCAATAAGTACTTGTAGCAGACAAGCAGTTGTAAAAAGTCAGAAAAGAGTATTAATTCAGGATGGTAGTAGGAAAAAGTATCTCTGTCATCAAATATAGAAAAATTGAAAACTATCTAACTGACTATAGAAAAATAAGATATGACAAAACGGCTAGACACACGCATGCATCGCAGGTGCGTGCATGTGCACTTAACTACGACTTCAAACTCAAATTAATGCAATGATTCTCTCGTTGAAATTAAGGCAAAAGACAATTGCAAATAGATTGAAAATAGATGCAAGGAATCTTAATTAATATGGAACTTTACGCCACCAAAAGAATTTTGTGATGAAACTACATTTGGAACCAATCTTATCGACTTTTTCAAGACAATAAGGTGCGAATAATTATAAAAATTAAGAGTCAATGTCCATAAATTCATTGTTTTGCTACTAGTTAATTATTAGATAAAATATACACCGCAGTAACAAAAGTCAAGAGGATAATGAAAGAGCTGCTCCAATCACTACTGACTTCATCAACACTCCTAATATTGACTCGCATATTTAAACCAATAATTGAGAATGTGAATCTAGAATCAAAATTTTAAATCTAAATAATCGGCCTACAATTCTATCATGCTTACACGCCATCGTAATATAAAATTAATCTATTTATAAACACTTGTCATCCTTTCTAAGCTATCATCTTCTTCACACAAAACAGTGCACTTAACTATGCACTTGAGCAACATAAACCCAATTCAAGCCTCAATACTAATTAACATCAACTCCTTTCGATAACGCAGTTTAATAATTGAAGAGAATATAATGTATGTAAGAGTTTAAAAACCATTTGTGTGCAAGGTACCAATAAGCTCAAACCATTATATAAATATTTACTTTCATATCTTCCCTATAGGAGACTAGAATGCCATAAAAAATCATGGCATATGTTTGATCATAATATCCACATAGACCAAAGATAATTAAGCAGAATTTTTTTTGTCCCTTTTAAAACCTGAGAATTTGATTCTGTCTTCTGAAAATGAATGCAGTTCTTTGTCTGCAAATAGAAATGTGAAGTTCACAATGACATCAAGTTCGCTCTTAAGACACATCATTATTCTCTCAAGGAATCAAAAATCTATGCAACAACTACTCGAGTATTCTGTATATATGAAAAAATTATTAAGCAATGTGCATAAGTTTAACTAATTAAAAGCGCTTCTAAGATGATTATAGCTCTCTGAATAATAACAAATAAAAAATACTACAGATCTTCTTAACTGATAGCAAATTTCTTAAGCTAATTAAGTTAGATTTATCTAGAACTCTTCTAGAATTAGAACATCTTGACAAGAGATCAAAAGGATAGATCGAGGAGGAAATTCAACGAATAACGCACCTATCACTTCTTGATCGGGTGGTTTCGGTTGTTCAGCACCTTCACTAACTAAAGAGGAAGTGGAGGAGGAGATCGAGGATCGAGTTCAGCGTCGAAATTCAGTGGTCACTAGGTAAAGAGGAATTGGAAGGCGTGCAAGGATCGATGGCGAGGTCGGCGGATCGGAGTTGAGTTCCAAAGAAGGGTTTTGTTTCCCCAATTTAATTGCAATTGATCTGTTAACTAATTTGATATACTGCTGCCTAATGATAAGTTGTAGGCGGTGAACGGGCGGGTATATCTTGTGGTCACTTTCATCTCCGCGCCTAATTATTAAGCACCCGCGGGGAATTTTTTTTTTCATTTTTACTTTTGTGTTTTTATTTTTTAAATAAATGACTAATTAAAAATTAATATTATGTCATCATTAATAAAATTAAAAATTAAATCTCACTAAAAATCGTCTATTTACTTACGAATCATATAACATTAACGACTATTTGTTGTCTGTCGTGATTACATAACACATTAACAACGGATTTTTGCTAATAGTAACGACGGAAAAAAAACTCTATCGTAATTGATGCACTCACTAACGAGGGATTAAAAAAATTGGTCGTTACTATCTTTTAATAACAAGAACTTTTTTGGTCCGTTGTAAATCTTGGTCGTTAATGGACCTTTTTTTTGTAGTGACGTAAGCAACAATTTATAGCCTTCAGGAGGTGTAACTGCTGAAAAGACATGTAGAAGATGTGTAGTGGTCGAGACAGTTTTTTGGTGTTTCGGACCAAAACTATCTCGCTGTTGGCACGACAGTTTGGTCTGTCTCGCTAACAACTATCGCGCCGTTGGTGAGACAGTCTTGTCTGTCTCGCCAAAACTGTCTCGCGCAGAGGCTGTCTCCTAGCTGTTGTAACCGTTCCTTCCATGATTTAAGGCTCGTTTAATGCCCTCTTTTCGCGCTTAGTGGGCGTTTTTAAGGATGTAACCGCCCACTAACATAGCTGAACATCCCCACGTGTTGAAAGAGTCTAACAGGTCCCACCAATAATGATAAAATACCTGGACAGATACTTAGAAATTCGTCAGACACTTTTGGTGTCTCGCCCATTGGCGAGACACAAAAGGTGTCTATCTCATTGGCGAGACACAAGTGAGTGTCTCCCAAATTAGTGAGACACCAATAAGTGTCTCGTTCATTGGCGAGACTCAATGGGTGTCTTGTTTGTGTAAGTTTAACCTTGTGGTTGATTTATTTAGACTTTGATGATGTCGTTATTTAATCTTCTTTTGATTAAATCATATCTGGGGTTCGTCGATAATTTTCAATGCCTACAGATACCCCCTCCAAAGTTTTTAGACTCTGCTATATTTTGTCGAGGAGTCTGGAATACTTTGGATAAGATGGGCCTTGCTTCTATCCAACGTTGAACTTTATAGAAGAGGCCTATATCTTGCTTTAGCTTTTGAATCCTGGCTACGCGACGTCGCTGACCATATTCTGGGATCAATAGCTATTGCATCTGTATTCGAACTGATTGAAATGATGAAGTCGATTTTGAATTGATCATCTTCATTTTAAAAGTTACCACTTGGATTGTAGTTGAGTTCTCAGGAGTATGAAGAGCTATGTTATCTCATCATAGTGGGAGATAACTGCTCGCCATTACCGTTATGAAGGAGATGGCATATGATTTTTCTTCAATAATGAGGATTTAGGGGAGAAGCACCGTCCAGCTCACTGAACCTCTGGAATCAAATTATCCGTTGTAGGGATAAACTGTGTAGAATTCAGAGGAAGCTTCCGAATGTAATCCGGGGTCAAATTACTCTGAATACATTGTTTGAGAAGTTATGTTCATGGACCACGGTGGAGGACAAACATGTGAAACGTATTGAATCTCGCGTAGAAGATAACCGTCAGATTCCATGGTGCTGAGACAGTTATTGGTTTCCTTCGTGCGCGACACGTTTTGTGTTTCCCTCAGGGTGACTGAAATTCCTTTGTGCGTGTCACATTTTGTGTCGTGCCCGAAGTGGCTGAGGCCCCTTTGCGCGCGACACGTTTTGTGTCGCGTGTGAACGGACCGAATACGAGCCTGGCCTTTATAAACCCGATAGTTAGGGTTTTGTCAACACTCGTTATCCCGCCTTTTAGACTTCAAAACTCTTCAAAAACCTCCTCTTTTCTTTCATAAAAGCTTTGCAAATCCTTTTAGCCTCTTAAGCCTCAAAGTTTGCTCGAAAACCCCTCTTGAACCTATGGTTTTGCTCGGTTTTCCTTGGATTCAGTTGATTTTGGTCGATTTTCTTCCATAAGATTGTGTTTTCTTTGATCCTGTACCAAAGCCGAACCCTAATCCTCCATCTCCCAGCCTTTTTTGAGCCTTCTACCTCGGATCTTTACCAAAACCCTAACTTTTTTTCTCTTTTCAGAACCAAGATCCCATTGTCAGTTATGTCTCCCAAGAGATCTCATGTCCCAAAAGGCAAATCTGTCCCACGAACCACTGAGGTTGAAGAATCCACTTCCTCGGCTTATGGGGGTAAGATTTGGGGGTGTATGCGTGTGTTTTGGGTCGAAAATTGGCATATGTAAAAAGCCCTATTTGCTCTCCTTTGTGAGGCATTCGGGAAGAGTCGAGGTCCTCCTTCATGAGGATCTGGGCTAAAACGGGTATTTTGCATTGTCGAAATACTTGTAAAAAACCAAAATGAGGTTCTGACTGTCTCGTGTTTGCGCAACAGTCTGGACTGTCTCGCCAACGCGAGATAATTTAAACTATCGCGCCCACTGCGAGACAGTTCTCTCATTTTGGATTTTTTGACTAAGTGTTTTTCACACCTAGTATTGCTCTTTGGGCTTGTTCTGTTGTATTTTCTCTGTATCTTGCAGTTGAATTTCCTCCTACGGCATTTGCTACCAGCGAGTCTAGTGGATTAAATAGCACTGCTTTCTCCTCTTCTCGTGAGGCACCGCTGATAACTGAGGCTCCCCTGCTTAGCCCAAGTGTGCCTTCGAGTTATTAGAGTTGCTACAACAAGGGGATCGTCGCACATTGCGGAGACTGATAACTGACGCTCCGCTTGTGAAGGATGTTGGATCTACCGAAATTATACGGAAATCCAGCTACTTGTTTGAGGATTCCGTCGCAGACCCGGAGGTTCTCTCCTCCCGCTCTGAGCCCTGGCTATATGAAGGCGACGACGCTTATCTACATCTACCCTCTCTTCCTCGCCATCATTCGCTGGTGCATTTGCGCAATTTGGCGGTCAGAAGGGATATGTCTTGGAGATTGACCGAGGATCAAGAGCGCATACATTGTGGGTATGTTACCCAAGGCGCTACCCCAGGCTCCAATGCTAAGGATTACATTCACGGACTCTACCCAGGAATCGCGGGTCAAGACAGTCCGCCTCATGATGAGCTGATGGTCAAAGCTGATACGGTGAAGAATCGCTTGGCCAGAATGGGAAGGGAGCTGCCATCCAAGAAACACCGATGTTTTGGTTGGGTCCACTCTTCCAGCGACCGATGGTGGACACGGATGACTAAGTACGTTCTCGGCCGGTGGAGTCATGAGCTTCAAGAGAACGGCTTGTACATTTCGATCCGAGCTAGCATGTACGGGCTTCCTATCAGCGTGAATTACTTCCTCGCGCTTCTAGAGATCTACAACCCGAATACCAATACCTTCTTGACAAGGAACGGGGAGCTGGGCCTGCCGCTCCATGAGATGATGAAGGTATCTCGCTTGCCAATGGGTGACACATCGTACCAGGAGTACTTCCCCACCAACCGTCAACTGAAGCAGATGAAGGAGAAGGGCTCTGCAGGTTATGACATCTTGTGGGAATTAACCTGTCACTACCAGACAGCTATAGCATCGATCGATGTGAAGGCCAAGAAATGGCCACAAGTCAGCTTGAAGCAGTTTGCTAACTATCTGTTCAAAAATCTGGAAAGTACTGATGACGTAGATGAGCTGCAGCCTCTGACTCCCTCCGCCATCAATAAGTTGATTGAGAAGACGAAGACTCAATCATATACTGCTCCGTTTGCTAAGGGCAAAATCCCAAAGGGCACCAAGTTTGAGACTTTCCTGTGGCATATGCAAAAGCAAATCAGGCCACAAACTCTTCTGGCGGGCTACCTAGCAATATGGTTAAAGAAATGCGTGGTCCCGCATCAAGTCTCAGAAGCGATGCCTTTGGAGGTGCTCTTCCCAGCTGTTGAGCTAGTCGTTGGTCGCCGACTTTCTCTTCTCCCGGTGATGGTAGCAGATATTCATTGCGAACTCCGACGCTTAGTCACCGGCTTCATGCAGAAGGGAAAAGGGCCTTCAAACGAGATCCCAGCTGTCAAGATCGAATTGCCATATACCTATCTGATGACTTGGCTCGTCCTCCATTGCCCGAATCTGATGACAGCACTCGAGACCGTCAATCCTGAGCTTTCCTTATTACAAACCTTAGAGAAGTGCAAGTGGGGAGTAAGACAATGGCATGAGGTGTCCCGTCAGTTCAAGGTCACCAAGTGTTGGGAATTCATTAAGTGTTTCCCACACTTTTCGGGTCGTTATGATGAAGTGCTCGTGGACACTACCGAGCCCAATAGAGATCGAACTATATTGGACCTCGGGTGTTTCCGGTGGTTGATAAACATTCGCCCCGGTTATCTCATCTTCTGGGTCAAGAATTCGTGCAGCATCGAGCCCTATCTTCCCTGCCGGTTCTCGCGCCAATTCAGCTATGACCAAGTCTATGTTGGGAATCCAAATCAGGTGATGAAGACTCATGGAGGCCTTGTTGACGGCGCGCGTGCTTGGTATTGGAGTATCAGTGGCTGCACTAATGCCAGATTCAGCCTTCCTGCTGCCGAGCCCAAGCTTCAGATGACCTTCTTATACTACAAGTGGCTCATTGCGGCTAACGCCCCCACTTAAAGGATTTCAGAAGCTGAAGTGGAGTGTATAAGAGAACCAATGCCGACTCGTGCCTCCTCTCCGTGAGCTAAACCATCCCAGAAGTCTAAGGGCAAAAAGAAGGTTGTCCGAGAGGAGAGCGAAGAAGAAGATTTCGACGACACCACCTGGACTTTCGAAGAAGAAGAAGAAGAAGAAGAGGAGACTGTCTGTCATGAAGGAGTCCGAATAAGGAGTGAAGTGGTAGTACCTCCTTCGTCTCGTCGTTCTCCAACTCGACGGGATGAACCGGCTCGGGTTTCCCGCCATGTTCCATCTCCTCCCAGACGTCCTCTGAAACGACCTTGACAGAAGGTCCTTTTCACTCATCCCAACAAGATGACCGTTGAGACCGGGCAAGAAGAAGAAAAAGAGGAGGAGGCTTCTAATCTCATTCTGCGGAAGAGAGCCCGCGCGTCGATGACCGTTCCTAACCCAACTTCTATTGCCAAAGCGTTAATGCGTACGAAGAAAGTCGTACATAGGCCTCGGCGCCGAAGATCTCCATCTCTTGAGGCAGTGGGCACTGACCTCCCACTTGGAGGAAATTTGTCAACTTAAATTTTACCATCTCACATATGATTCATATTTAGTATTTTCTTTTCTTTTTCTCAGGAGGCTCTGAAGAAGGCGAAATTCTAGCTGATCCTTCCCCTCTGTCACCCTTCGCCTGCGAAGAGTCAAGCTTCACAACTCAAGTACATGAAGCTATGGATGAGGCTGCCCCGGACACTGCCATCGGTGCAGATGTTGACGTCTCTCCTATTCCTGAGACTGTCATTGCAGGTACGAATACCTCATCTGCACTCCCACTGTGGTCGCCAGCGTGTTTCCGCCGAGAATGCAATGTTCAGACTTTTGAGGAATCTGTTTGACTTGTGTTATGAAGGCTTCTGAATCAGCTAGTGCTTCCTGCAAAGCCTCTCTAGTTTCTTTAGAGAGATGCAACAACGCGTTAAGAGTTATTCTCGTTGGGATATTGGCCAACTGAGCCATTACATCAAATCGATACTGGGCGTTCGAGCTTTCTGGCTTGTCTCTTCCAATCGGTTTACTGAATCTTGGATGTTTCCGATTCAAAACCTCTTTCTGCTTAGGTTCCTTTTGCTGATCATCATCAACAGGGGGCTGTGAGGACGGCACCTATGGCTGAGGCTCGTTTTCAGGATATTGAAATCGATACTCATTTTCACTCCTGGTAGCAAGAACTTCAGGCTCATTTTCAGAAGAAGAAAGGGTTGGAATCTTCTCGTCACCTTCCTCCAGAGCTGCTGAGATGTGACCACAAGACCTGCCTTTATGCCTAGATTTCTGCGCCGAGGAAGATCCGGTCCATTGCTTGTCTTGAAGGAGATCTGGATGAACCCAAAGTATTTCGCCATTAGGGGCTGCGTGTGAAACTAACCCCTTCTGACGTTGACCATGTGGGTCATCATTGACTGTCCTGACTTGCACCTTTAGGACAATCTTCTGTTGATACAACATGGGCGGCATGGATTCAAAATTGATAGCCACTATATTCGAACCGACTTTCTTTTCTTTCTTTGCCGTTATGATACCGGCATCGATTAAAGCCTGGATCTTGTCCTTGAGGACGAAGCAACTCTTAGTCGGATGATGGACCCTCCTGTGATACGCACAATATTTAGGGTCTAAGATTTTATTAGCCTCCTCCTGATTTGTGATTGGAGGCAACTTGATCTTGTTGTTCTCCAAGAGGTATTTGAAGATAACTGGAACTTCTTCCTCCTTGAAAGTGTACGTTCTCTGGAATCTTGAGTCCGGAGTCTTTTACGACTCTTGAGATTTTTGTTGAAATCTCAACTGCGGTTCTTCTTCTGTGGTGATTGCTGATGTTGCTGCTGAAATATCTGATTCGCATCAACAGCAGTAGCTGGCGCTTTTCCTCTACCACGGGGCACAAAATTTGACTTTGAGGGGACCGTTGTTGGTTCGCCTCTCTCGTTCTTCTTTCTCTTGAGGAATCGCTCAGCTTGTTCTCCTCGGAGCTTTACGTCTTTCCATGTGGTCGGTGCTACAACCCCCATGGCTTCCAACAAGTCTAGAGAAAGATTGTTGTGGCACATCTGCAGTATGAACTCCTCGGTGACTGGATCCCTGCAATTCGAGGCTTTGTTGCGGAAGCGCTTGACAAAACAGTCAATCGTCTCTCCACTCTTCTGCTTTTCATCCAAGAGGGTCTCGATCGAAACTTCTGTATCATCGTCGAAGAAATTATTAAGAAAGAAACTCTCCATATCATCCCAGCAATTGATACTCCCAGCCTTGAGTCTTCGATACCAATCGAAGGCTGCCCCGCGAAGGGTACCGACGAATGACCGAACCATCAAAGGCTCGTTTCCCGAGATTGCCCCCAAGTGAGATTTGAAGTAGATTAGATGTTGTGTGGGTGATCCCCTTCCATCAAATGGCGTGAAGTTAATCAGATTAAACTTTGATGGGTACGGGATTGAGTCCCAGTCTCTTGGGTATGGACATGGAATTCCGGTCTTCTTGACTTCTTGAGCGAACATTAAAGCATTAATCTTGCCTTCAAGCTCTTTCATTCTTCCGCTTTCATCCTCCCCTTGCTTCAGATTACTCCCGGTAGGATGGATTGGGCCATCTCCACTTTGGATGCCTGATGTAGCTTTCTTCGGAGGTTGGTCGGCAAGGATGTGTTCATCCACTTCTGTATCGCTATCTTCTATATCATGAGCGACACGGTGACTGGCTCTGGCTTGTTGGCTGGACTCAGGTTGCGCAGCTTTCTGGCTTTGCAACTCTCTCATCTGCTGCGTGGCTAGCTCCATTTCTGTTTTCATTTCGGCCTTAAGATCTTCTCTCTGTTTAGCTAAGGCTTCTTACAACATTTGAGCTAGCGTTTCAGGAGTGATGGTATAAGCCTCTCTAGCCTGACCTACACTTGACATCGTGTCATCGGACGCCACCGCTGAGCAAGCGTCGGAGGTCTCATCTTCGGATAAATCCCCTTCATGCATCCTTCTATAGTCTCTGCGTTTTATAGCCCGCAGTTGTAACCGAGACATTCTCTTAGAAATTCGGGCGCCAACTTTTCCTCCAGGGGTGAAGTCAGGATCCGTGTTCGTTGGTGCCTCTCCTTTTCCCTTACTTACCATGTTAATGGTAACTTTGGGAAATTCGTCTCGTGGGATAGCGGATCTTCTTCTTCTTCGGAAGCGTCTCGGCTTCGACTCTTCCACTGCCGGTAGGGAAATCCTTTCAAACACCGAAGCTCTCTGCGGATGAGTCTTCGAGTCAGAGCAACCACATCCTGACAGTAATGTCTTGATCAGCTGTGCACACGAGCAAGAACAATCTATTTCATCAATTCTCCTCTTTCGTGTATTGCCACCTCGAGCCCGATCATGCAGTCTCTTGGTGTAACAATTAGGGCGCCGTATTGCCCGTATTGCTTGCTGTTGTGGTTCACCATGGACCGCACTCCCACCCCCAAGTGTAACGTTATCTTTAATTTGAAGACACGTCTTCATTTGAGGGTATTGATCATTCTATCTAGCACACTCCTTGGGAGGCACTTTTGATCGTTCAGCCTTTGCATGAACCATAAGTGTCTGGTCATCTCTTGTGACTTTGCGAATTGCACGCTTAGTATTCCTCTTTTCAGCAGACTCGCGGACCCCCTGCGGGATGCTCAAATGAGACGCGATAGGAGTTTTTGAGGCTTGAAATGTCCCAGCTTGCTCGGGACACTTTTGAACTCCAGTTGGAGTCTGGATACAACCCCTAGTCCGTTGTTGTGTATGGACTGTGTGACTCAAACATTCCTTCACTGGTGTCTTATCTTTGCTTCCGGGCTGCGGACCAACACCGAAGTTGATGGATTCTCAGGCTTGGTTGTTGACATGACAGCAGGAGAGGCGGCTGGAGGAAGCGGAGAAGAACCCCTTTGGCCGAGACAGCTTGAGGTGTCTCGCCAATTGGCGAGACACAAAGGTGTCTCGCCAATTGGCGAGACACGTAAAGTGTCTCGCCAGTTCTTTGGCCGAGACAGTTGGAGGTGTCTCGGCCAAAGGCAAAGCCTCGGGCTAACTTTTGTGCAGACTTTGGGATCCAACCTTGGTGACTTTGAGTTGATCCCTTGGTTGATTTCGACTCTTGAGCCTTGCGTATAACAGCACATGCACGAGCGGTACGTGCACGATGCTTTTGGGCGCACTCATTCTTCGTCAAACAGGTCCTCTTGACGAGAATCCATTCCTCCTTGATGGGAGTGCTAAAGGTTTGAGATTGGGACGCTGTGGTTTCTTGACGCCCCTGATTGCACGAGTTCGAATAGTAATGAACTCCATTGGCGCGACAGTTTGGCCTGTCTCGCTAACAAGCTGTCCTTGTGTTGGCGAGCGATCTTGTCTGTCTCGCCAAACCGCCTCGCAGATCGCCTCCTAGCTGTTGTAACCATTCCTTCCACAATTTAAGGCTCGTTTAATGCCCTCTTTTCGATCTTAGTGGGCGTTTTTCAAGGATGTAACCGCCCACTAACATAGCTGAACATCCTCACGTGTTGAAAAAGTCCAACGGGTCCCACCAATAATGATAAAATACCTGGACAGATACTTAGAAATTCGTCAGACACTTTTGGTGTCTCGCCCATTGGCGAGACACAAAAAGGTGTCTCGCTCATTGGCGAGACACAAAGGGTGTCTCACCCATTGACGAGACACAAAAGGTGTCTCGCCAATTGGCGAGACACAGAAAGTGTCTCGCCCATTGGCGAGACACAAGTGAGTGTCTCCCGAATTAGCGAGACACCAATAAGTGTCTCGTTCATTGGCGAGACTCAATGGGTGTCTTGTATGTGTAAGTTTACCCTTGTGGTTGATTTCTTTAGACTTTGATGATGTCGTTCTTTAATCTTCTTTTGATTAAATCATATCTGGGGTTCGTCGGCAATTTTTGATGCCTACAATTGGTTAAAAAGCAAAGTGGTTTCTTATTGAAAACTTTGTGTTTTGATCGAGGAGGAGAATATGTCTCCATAATTTTTAGAATTTTCTAAAAGAAAATGGCATTAGGCATTAGCTCACTACTCGGTACATCCCTCAGCAAAATGGCATTTCTGAGAGAAAGAACCAAGCCATTATGGAGTTGGCTCGGAATGCGTGGAAAGCTAAAGGCATGCCTGACACATTTTGGGCTGAAGGTGTTGCTTGTAGGAATGTCTGACACATTTTGGGCGGAAGGTGTTGCTTGTGTGGTTTACCTGTTAAACCGTGCATCATCCAAAAGTGTTCCAAGCATGACTCCTCAAAAAGCACTCCTCAAGAAGCTTGGAGTGGTCAGAAGCCATGTGTTTCTCATTTGCGTGTCTTTGGAAATATCGCTTATTCTCATTTGCTTGATGAGAGAAGGAGCAATTTGGATGATAAATCTGAAAAATGCATCCTTGTTGGATATAGCGAATACTCCAAAGTATATAAGTTATACAATCGTGTCACTAAGAAAAATACCATTATTAGGGATGTGAAGTTTAATGAAGATGAGTCTTGGAATTGGAATTAAAATGAGAAAAATGAACCTATTACTATTGAAGTTAATGAAAATGCAGATTCAATTGAACCTATAGGTGATGAGGAAGAAACTCCTCCTACCTCTCCTTTCTCTCCAGGTTCATCGTCATCATCATCATCATCTTCTTCTTCACCGGGATCTACTCCTCCAAGAAAAATGAAGAGCATACAAGAATTATATGAAAACAAAAGAAGAAATTATGAAGAAGACCTCGTCAACTTTGCTTTTTTTGCAGATGTAGATCTCGTGAACTTTGAAGATGCTATTCACCATGACAACTGGAAGAAAGCAAAGGATCAGGAGATTCATTCGATCGAGAAGAATAGTACTTAGGGGCTTATAGAGCTTCCAACTGGACACAAGCCAATTGGTGTGAACTGGGTCTACAAGACTAAACTCAATGAGAAAGGTGAAGTTGATAAGCACAAAGCTTGATTAGTTGTGAAAGGCTACAAATAAAGGTACGACCTTGACTATAATGAAGTGTTTTGCTCATGTTGCTCGACTTGAAACTGTTCATCTCGTTTTGGCTTTGGCTGCTCAAAATTCTTGGAAAATACATCAAATGGATGTCAAGTTCACTTTTCTAAATGGCGTTCTCGATGAGGAGGTGTATGTGGATCAACCTCCTAGCTACATAAAAAAGTATGAAGAGCATAAGATATACAGATTGAAGAAAGCACTACATGGCTTGAAGCGAGCACCTCAGGCAAGACATAGCCGCATAGATGGCTATTTCTTGAAGAACGACTTCAAAAGATGTACATATGAGCATACTCTCTATATAAAGGAAAAGAAAGGTGATTTTTTATTTGTTTCCTTGTATGTGGACGATCTTATCTTTACAGGAAATTCTTTGAGCATGTGTGAAGAGTTTAAGAAAGCTACGATGCATGAATTTGATATGACTGATACGGGTCTACTCCATTACTTTCTTGGCATTGAGGTTAAGCAAAATAATGATGGAATTTTCATCTCTCAGAAGAAGTATACGAGGGATTTGCTGAAGAAATTCAAAATGGAAGATGTTGCTCCAGTCTCAACTCCTATGGAGTTTGGCTTAAAATTATCAAAGTATAGTGATGAAAGCACGTTGATGCTACCCTTATGTATCTAACAACTACAAGGCCGGATCCAATATTCTCAGTAAGCATGATTAGCCGATTCATGGAATCTCCAAAACAAAGTCATTGGGAGGCAGGAAGGCGCATATTGAGATATGCGAGTGGAATCATTGATCATATTATTCACTATAGCAAAGTTAAATATCCAAGCTTGATTGGATACAGTGATAGTGATTGGGGTGATAGTGTTGATGACAGCAAATACACTTTTGGTTATGTTTTCAATATTGGTTGTGATGCTATCTCGTAGGGATTAAAGAAGCAATCCATTGTGGCTCTTTCTATAGCAGCAGCAGAATATATCTCTTTGTCTTCTGCAGGTTGTCAAACTCTCTGGCCGAGGTGGATTCTAAATGAACTCAAGCATCCATAAGCTAATGGTACAACATTATTTTGTGGCAATAATTTAGCCATCGCACTCATGAAGAATCAAGTTTTTCATGGAAAAAAACAAGCATGTAAGGATCAAGTATCATTTTATTTGTGATTTGGTGAAAGACGGAAAAGTTAAAATTGCTTTCTACAATATAGGTGAACAAGTCGCAGATATGTTTATTAAGGCATTGAAGGTAGGCGACTTCAACAAGATGAAGAAGAAACTCGGGGTTGAGGAAATCTAGCTTAAGGGGGGCTGTTAAAATTTAAGCTAGCCTTAATTAACTTTAGGCTTCATTTATTTTGGTTTCATTTACACAAGTTTTTTTATGTCATTTGACTTTAAGAGTTAGTAGCATTTATTACAATATATGTATTTGAAGCTGCATAAAGAGCTCATGTATCTTCATTTTACATCAAGCACAAAGCAACAAGTAAAGCATATCATAACTCTAGCCTCTTCCTCTTAGGGGCTGTTTGTTTCGCAGCACGCCAAAGAAACAGGATCAAAGGAAAATGATTCCCCTCTGACACCTTTTTTCCTTGGTTTGGTTGGAATAAAAAATGAAAAGAGTGTGTATGGACCCACACAAAGAGATACTAATCATGCAGCGGGTCTCACAAAAATTGAAAATCCATTTCTGATTGATTTGAGAGGAAATGGGCTAAAAGGATGGAAAAGTGGGCCCTACATGTGATGTTTTGATTTTTTTTCCCTTGAAACCACTAAAAGATGGTTTCAATGAAACGAACCAAACAGGCCCTTAGTGTTGGCATACATCAAGAGAACAATTTTATTCTCTTGTTTAATTTAGTTGCTTTGTTCCCCTAAAATCATCCACATAATCTTTTACCAATTCCAACACCTTGTGCACTGGACTCTTGAAAATTCCATAGCTCATTACCCTGAACCAAAAATTTTTATTGCTGCAGTCACTATATTTTCCGTAGTTTAGTACACTAGAAATTCCAAATCGAACAAAAAAGGGACAGTGTTTAGTTCTATCTGTTGCTGCTATCGTCTTTCTTCTATGGAATTGCACAACTCTAGTCTTTTCTTTATATATATGAATTATTTGTTTCTTTCTTGTCAATCAAAGGCCACTGAATTGTTGAACAGATTTCACCTTTCTTTTTTCATATTTAATGCAAGGTCTTATATGTTAATGTTATTAAGCAATTATATCCTTCTAATAGATAAGTGAAACCAACTATGGAAGAGTTGACTGATATTATTCTGATTGATTTACATTTTTCAGGCTTAAAGACCAAAATAATCATTATTAACCCGGGCTAGTATCATATATATCAGCAAGTATATATACTACCTCCATATGGTTTCCCAAAATGATGAGCAAAGCATGGGGGATAACAGGAACCTTCATCCACTCTCCATCTTTGAGCACCTGAAGCCCCTCCGCCTCTTTATCAGGCAAAAAAATGGTCATCACTGAACCATCAGAGTGAGGCTTTAATCCATACGCAAGATCAGGCGTCGAGCAACAAGGGTAGTAATTTAATCTTGAAAACACTTCGGCTTCCTCATCTAATTGGCTCGTGAAAAAGTTTGGCAAACACTGCAGCCCGGCCGGTCCTCCTCCCGAATATCAGCTTCTTTTAAGGTTGAAGTCCAAGGACTCTAAAGAGCAAGTGGGTTGATGGAGCCAACAAAGTACTTGTCCAGTGTCCATTCTTTTATCATTTTCACGGGATCAAAGCATACACAGCATTGAGCACGGAGTAGTAACGAACCATAATATTCACATGTGTATGGGTTGGGAGATTGTCATTTAAAGATAGACTGTATCCCTCAAGTATCTTGGCATCATATGTTCTATGGCTCTCCATTCATCATGTGCTTTTGACACGAGACGTTATGTAAAATGGGGATAATCTTCTTGTCTATTGTGTGTGAACAATAGTGATCAGAATCATGAGCACCTATTCTTTGAATGTGCTTTTATATTATAAGGTCTGGAATGATACAATAGAGTGGTTGGGAAAGTTAAACTGCTCTGCTCCTGCTGCAGCTGTTTATATGCTATCTGGTATGAGAGGAACTCAAGACTTCACAAATATGGCAAAGCTAGAAGATCACCAAAGCAAAGTGGCAAAAGTGATTAAAACAAATGTATTAGTCTCAGTATATCATTGTCATTTGCGCAATAGGTATGCTTATAATTGGGTAAGCATTTTGTAAGTTCTAGATTGAAGCTTAGCCTCAGGGATGTCTGGAGGTATTAGTAATCATATTTGAATTTGTTGAGCTCAGTCTATCTGAGTGTGTACTTTCATTCCAATTGGTTTTAATACAAATTTCATTACATAGACCAAAAAGAAAAAGGAAAAACGATTACCTGTTTCTATGTGACTATGACAAGAAGAAAGCGTAAACTCTTTTCATTCTTTTCCATTCATAACTCAATCAAACACTATGAAAACTAAACCACATCTTCCATCAGCCTTACGGTTATCCATCCACAATCAACATATAGAACCAAATCAGACTAAACCAAACACTAAGCCTGCCGACAACAACAAGAAAGAAATAAAAGTATATATATAATTTTCACAAATACAGTCAAAAATAGCGCAACCTTTACAGGTTCAGAAGCATCAGCCTTTGTTGGTTCAAGTTCTGGAATATCGCTGCTATAATCAACAACCAAGGGCTTATTTTTAATCACACAAACTCTTGTGATATTTTATGGTACTAACAACATTAGAGTAATTTAGAGAGAGCAATGTACAACATAAAACATCACAATAAGAAAACAATCCACAATTTGATGAAAAACTAACTGAAAACTTGATGAATTCAGCTTGAAATTTCCTGATCAACCCTTAACCATTGAATTGTAGTTTCCCCTTGAGTGAACTTTTCAAAGAAGACCTTGATGAATTCCTTAGTCTTCATCTTCCTATACAAACATGGCCTCATCTTGCTGACTAAGCCTTCTGCTGGTTCCAATATTTTTTCTGGTTCGAGTTCAAAAAACAAACCAAATGATATCCTTTCCATAGAATTTGCAACTTCTCTGTGCACAGGACTCTTGAAAATTCCATTGCTCATTACCTACATCAACAATTTCTATTGTTTTAATGACTATGTTGTACATAATTTTCTATATTAGAAATTATAAATGAAATGAAAAAGGGAAAGGTTTTAGTTTAACCTAATGCTTATGAGTGCAGATGAATTTATCATAACATCCACATACAATAGGATGAGCTATACCATCATGGGCGGGTAGAGGATTAGTTTTGGAATTTTAACTATTCTAGTTATGGTGCAAACCACTCACTCTTATATGGTGGATTTGATAGGATTTGTATTATAACTGTTTATTTCCTCTTTACATCTGAAATTGCTTGATTCTAGTCAAATAAAATGCTTTGAGTTGTTCACATTGAAAGGAATTAAGATCGATGAGGAGTTAGTCCGTTATGTTCGAACATGTGATAAAAATATTAAAGCTGAATAAGCCATATATCTATTTGGGTTTACCGCACTTGTATCTTTAAATTTTGAGGAATTACATATTTCACCATTTTCATTTGTGTATTTCCTACACGAATCTTATCATTTTAAGTTTCACCAAAATTTATTCAGATATATTTACATTTTCTTAAATTATTAGAACGTGTCGTGTCATGTATATATATAACCTTATACCTTTCTTATCTTTATTTTTCTTTGATAGCATGGACTTCTAATTATGCCCATATGATTTCAAGAAGCAACAAAGAATTGAATTGGAAAAAGAGTTTTCACTTCCATCTGGTTTCCCAGAATGATGAGCAAAGCATGGGGGGTAATAGGAACCTTCATCCACTCTCCATCTTTGAGCACTTGAAGCCCCTCCACCTCTTTATCAGGCAACAAAATGGAAATCACTGAAGCATCAGAGTGAGGCTTTAATCCATACACAATGTCAGGCCTCGAGCAACGAGGGTAGTAATTTAATCTTGCAAACACTTCGGCTGTCTCATCTAATTGGTTCATGAAGCTGTTTTCCTCCAATTTCAGTATCTTTGCCAATGCCAGAAGCACAATATCGATTACGTTCTATGTTACCCAGGTACTTCTATAATGAAGCCGTACCCATACCGGACACGTACCCGACACTTTCCCGTACCCAAACTTCATGGACACTTCTTGAATATATGCATGCATTTATTTCAACATGTACTCAATTATATGATATGTGTTAATTTAAAACACTTGTCAAACACTTCTTGGACGTATAGCTTACACTTCACATCCGTTTCTTGAAACTAGTTAGATATGGGTCGGGATCGTTTCAGTCCATACCCAAGTTCAAAACTATATAGTTAAAGGGTCGTTTGGATGTCTAGTTAAAAAAATGAGTAGTTTCCAATTTATGATAATCAATATGATAAAAGAAACTTAAAAATGTGATTGGAATTTTAATTCTAATGACACATGAAGCCGAAAAAATGATCTCATGTACATTATTAATTCTATATATATATATATATATATATATATATATATATATATATATATATATATATATATATATATATATATATATATATATATATATATATATATATATATATATATATATATATGGGTAAAATGGATCTGAGGTGCCTCCTTAGGCTGCACCTAAGGATGCATAATCCTGACCGTCCGACCCTTTAATCACACCCCTCCATTTAAAACCTACTCCCATTCTCACACCCCCTCTCTTTTCTTTGAATCTCAGCTCCCAAAAAACGTACTCCCCAAAACCCATCTCAGATCTCAGCCCCTCACCTCCCCAAAACCCATCACCGTCATCGTTGGCCTCCACCACCACCATGCGTTCCATGTCCACCATTTCCATTCCACCTACCTTCCTTCCACTGCCACCCCACCTTTCCACGTCCATGCCCTCCACCCTCCGCTCTCCACTCCCGCCTCCACTAGCCCTCCGCCCCTGCGCCCGCCCGGCCATTCGCCCGCCGGTCGCCCGCCCACCTCGCCACCCCATTCGCATCACCTCACCCCCGTCGCCCGCCTCGCCCGCCGTTTTGGAAATCTTAAATTGATCGCCGCCCGCATCGTCCGCCTCACCACCAGCCCAGTTAGCCGCAAGAGATCGCCGCCCCCTTAGCCCCCCCATTCGCCTCGCCTCACCCGCCGTGATAGCCTTGGGCTCCCCTCAACCTTGTCGCATCAAACTCTCCTCGACCACGTGACAGCCTTGAACTCCCCTCGATCGCGTCTCCTCACTCCTCCTCAAAGCTCGTCACCTCGCACTCTCTTACTTCAAACAAAATGAAGGGGTCGACATCTGCAATTTCTTCAAAATCAAAATCTTCCTCCTCTAAATGCAAGCTTCCTCCATCTAAGTAAGTAATTTTTTGTTTATAATATGTTCATATTTATATCCAAACATTTTGGTAACACAATTAAGATGATACATTATTAAATTTAAAAAGTGTAGAGTATAGTCTGAAGAGGAGCAAAGCGTTTCGAGTGTTCTGGGGAAAAAATTATTTGCTATAATAGTTGATGATCCAAATAAATGAAAGAAAACTCTCTTTTGTTTAAGTATTTGGCTTTTAAAATATATATGTGATGTAATCGTTTGAATAATTAGCAAGATCCTAAATTAGTTTAGGGGTGTTCTCGGTAATTTCTTCTATGTATTTTCATGTATATATGTTTACACACTACCACATTTTTGCTCTATGACAACGGTTCAGTGGTAACGGTTTGTAAGCGTTGTGCTTGACTAAGCGTGTGGTTTGGCAGCGCTTTTAGCTATGCGTTTGGATTTAAAGAGCTAGCACTGGATCTCAAAGAGCGAGTTTTGATGGGTAAAAAAAACTATGATCTTGAATGATCTCTTTGATTTTATTTCAAAATCTTATCTTGATGGCAAATTTGGCATGGGGTTTTTTGTTCTGAATCTGTTTCTTGTGGAAATGTTTGATCTTTTTGTTGGGTTTTCGATTTATTCTCTTGGTGATGATATTGCTGCTTAAATGTGTGCTTGTTTGATTGGATTTTGTTCCACTATCGTGTGATTTTATTTTGGGGCCAAAATTTGGATCCAAAACTTTAAATTACTAAAACTTTGATGATAGATAGTGGTATTTGGATGTAAAATCACTCCCCTTACCTTAAACAATAGTTGAATTAAATTTCATTTGTCCTTCGGACTTTTATACGATTGGAATTCCTTTTATTTATTTAAAATTCCCCGTAGAGATCGACATGCAGTTCATCAGAAGCTAAAATATGACAATAATCTGTAATCTTTGTCTGATTTTTTATACTAGATTTTGTGATCGTTATGAGGGACATGGGTTTTTAATCTAGTTTTTAATTCTTAATGTTGTTTTGGTCTCGCAGGTTAATGAATAACTGTTTGCCTTTGTTAGTGGTGGATGTTGGCAAAGTGTAATAAAATGTTATTGGGATAAAGCTTTGGTCTCATTATTGGCTTGTATTGATTGAGTCTCATGGGATAAAGCTTTGGTATTATTTCTTCCCCTTTTCTCTTCGACGTGCCGCCTTCACTCAAAGATTGTGTTTGGTATCGATGATGTTTATCGCATTACTGGTTTGCCAAAGGAGGGTATTCCAATTAAAATGAGTGGAGCAGTGCCTAATACAATCTACACCCAAATTGTAAAGAATTATAAGACATCCAATGAGAAGAAGGGTAGTAGGGGTAAAGGCAAGAAGAAAGTCGTTGAGGAAAAGAAGGCGGTTTTCTTGACTCTCTTGTATGCACCACGATTCACCATATTTGTGACGATTGTAAAACGCAGCTCGACTATGTAATTCACCTATTTTTGAAAGTTTTATTTTGCGCTTTTGTTGTGTTAGAATTCATTCAGATGTTATATCTCTTTTTGTGTATGTACGAAGAAACAGTTGAATTGTAGCTTGATTCAAAATCAGTTGAATTGTAGCTCGATAGCATTTCTTTCTGGGTTTTGTAATTCTTTATTCATTGTGGTGATTTTGATATTGCTGGTGCAATGATGATTGTGATGAAACTTGCAAAACAAATTTGCTTGTGCCATGATGAGTGTGATGACATTTGTACCCAGTTATTAGAGTTTGATAGTTCTATACAAAAATTTTGTAACTAGTTACTCATGTTTTGTAACTACTTATCCCAGTTTTGTACCCAGTTAATGGAGTTTTGTAGCTCATAGTTCTGGAAAATTTTTTGTTGAAAAATTTTATAACTACTTACTCATGTTTTGTAACTACTTATCCTAGTTTTGTACCCAGTTAGTGGAGTTTTGTAGCTCATAGTTTTGGAAAATTTTTGTTGAAAAATTTTGTAACTACTTACTCATGTTTGTAACTACTTATCCCAGTTTTGTACCCAGTTAGTGGAGTTTTGTAACTCATAGTTCAAAAATTTTTGGCTCAAAAATTTTATAACTACTTACTCATATTTTGTAACTACTTATCCCAGCTTTGTACTCAATTAGTGGAGTTTTGTAACTAGTTACTCATATTTTGTAACTACTTACTCATATTTTGTAACTACTTCTAAAATTTTGTAACTACTTACTCATATTTGTAACTACTTCTAAAATTTTGTAACTACTTACTCATATTTTGTAACTACTTACTCATGTTATAAAATTTTGTAACTACTTACTCATATTTTGTAACTACTTGTAAAATTTTATAACTACTTACTTATATTTTGTAACTACTTACAAAATTTATTAACTGGTATAAACTGATAAGTTAAAAAATTTTGTAACTACTTACTCAAATTTTATAACTACTTACAAAATTTTGTAACTACTTACTCAAATTTTGTAACTACTTACAAAATTTTGTAACTGCTACAAAACATGAATAAGTAGTTACAAAATATTTAAAACAAAATTTTTCAAAACTATGAGCTACAAAACTCCACTAACTAGGTATAAAATTGGGATAACTAGTTACAAAACATGAGTAAGCATATAAAATATAAGCTACAACCACATTATCACTCACAAACTTAAAGTCCATATAAGCACATGGTTTAAAGAACACAAAATTGCATCCATCCATACATAATTTTATACGCTTCTTCAAAACCAAATTTAAACTTCATGTCCAATTTAATAATAAACCTATCCCAAAATCTAAACTCAAACATAATCCCTGATATTATACATTTCTTCAAAAGGTTATATTCATAAGTCATATCCCAAAATAAACAAGAATTACAAGATTAGATCTGAGCTTGTAGAAGCGTGAGACGTCGATCAGATCTGAGTGCGTCGAGGCCTCAAAATTGGGGGTGGTCGAGCTTGTAGGAGCGTGAGGTGTCGATTAGATCTGAGCGCATCGAGGAGGTCGAGGCCGAGGAGATCTAAAGCCTCAAAGTCGATGAGGGATCTCGAGGTCGGCGGCGTCGGCGTTGATCAGATTCTTGATAAGAACGTCTTTACAACAATAAAAGGACTAAAAGATCAATTCTTTCAATATTTTCTCTTAAACTTCTTTCTTGAATTACAAAATGAATCATTAATATTGATAAATAAAAGCACTTTAAAGTCAAGAAGCTAAAATGAAACAAGCACCAATGTACTCCTACAAGGCATCACAAGTGCTAATGAAAAATGCAAGAGAATAAAAGAAACAAGAACTGAGCTTAGTGATTCATATGAACTAATTTAACCATAAAAAAGTTATATTTTTTTTTTCAAGATTTGGTTTCAAGATCAAATAATTAAAGGGATTAAAGATAGCCCATGTCAACTCCTCCCTAGAAAACACTAGAACAGAGCATAATTTCTGCACCACAACACAAAAATCACCACAAACAAAATTCATTTCAGTGAAAAAAATAAAAAGAGCAGAACAAAGATTGAACCTCTGTTTGCTTGGGAGCCTTGTCACACCTCAAGAGGAAGCAAATATGGGTTCTCCTAGTTTTGTAATGGTGGTGGTGGTTGGGGGGATGGGAAGAAACTTCGTGTGTTGCTCTTGTCTATCAGATCTGAGTGCCTCGAGGAGGTCGAGGCGTCGAGGACACCTACTTCTGGACTTAAATCAGATCTGAGCGGAGGGGCCCTGGGTGCCGGGCGAAGGAGGGGGGGGCGGAAGGAGGGATGGAATGGAATGGAATGGAATGGAATGGAATGGAATGGAATGGAATGGAATGGAATGGAATGGAATGGAATGGAATGGAATGGAATGGAATGGAATGGAATGGAATGGAATGGAATGGAATGGAATGGAATGGAATGGAATGGAATGGAATGGAATGGAATGGAATGGAATGGAATGGAATGGAATGGAATGGAATGGAATGGAATGGAATGGAATGGAATGGAATGGAATGGAATGGAATGGAATGGAATGGAATGGGGGAAATGGGTGAAGTTTTGAGGGGATGAAAATTTTGAACGGAGGGAGATTTATTTGAGAATAGAGGAACAGACGGAAGATATGGATCCTTAGATGCCCCCTAGTGAGCCACCTTAGATCCATTTTACCCTATATATATATATATATATATATATATATATATATATATATATATATATATATATATATATATATATATATATATATATCATACTCCCTTTAAAAGCAAGAGTTCGAAAATCTTTCTAGACAAAAATACCCTTGGGACTTAAATACTAATCCATTATGATGAATTCTTATTGGATATACATAGTATGAAGATAAGGATAGGGAAAAGCTTTCGTAGACAAAAATACCCTTGAGACTCAAATACTAATCTATTATGATGAATTCTTATTGGATATACATAGTATGAAGATAAGAAAACAAATTATATTTAGATTATATTGGAATTAAGAAACTTTACATACATATGCTTACCATGCAAATAGTAGTGGTTAGGAAGATAACCTGGGCATTTAAAAGAAATCTGCCACTAATGTTAGTGATATTAGGTTGATAATAACAAGTTCATTTAGGACTAATTTTGGCTTTTTTAAAAATTTAAAATGGCAGCTGGCAGACCACAACTACAAAGAGAGAGAGAGAGAATTGTTGTTTATAAGGTCAAGGTCACTTATTATTTTAGCATAAATAGAACCTTGACTGTTTAACTATTAATGCGTCTCCATCAATCTTTCTTATCTCCTCTCTGTAGAGAATTTATCGTGAGAAATTTTAATTGTACATCTACAGCGTATCAATAATATTATTATATATTATTAGTTTCAAAGTAGTAATAATTTTAAAGTTTAAGAAATTATACTATTGTTATTTAAATAGAACTCTATTTATAATTGTTATCCTCTCACATGCAACACTACATACCAATATACATAAGCCAAGAAATTACAATAATTTTCATTGTACTTTCGTCTCTTTCAACAGGTATGTGCCTTTGTTATTTTCTTCTTATTAGATTAGATTAGATTGTTTTAGAGTAATTAATTATATTGTATGTTTGATCCTTTTTCAGATCAAGAAATTGCAATAATTTTCGCAAAGACTTTCATCTCTTTCAACAGATATGTGTCTTTGTTATTTTTTCTTATTAGATTAGATTAGATTGTTTAGAAGTAGTAAATTATATTGTATGACTACAAACCAGTTATGCATAAAAGCATAGCTATTACTGTCGTATACAATTGACAGTGATAAAAATAATAAAACTCAGGTGGCTAATACATTTGTTCATTGAACTTCAGCAAAAATCCATTATCAATTACGAATTAATCATGTTTTCCAGCCACAGAAAGATGGCAAAAGAACCCAATCACTTTCTGGCACATGCATGTAACATCTTTACAAGCATATCATAGGTCAAGAGTGCATTTATACGAAGAAGGAAAATCCGCTGCAAGTAAAAGAAAAGTATGACCGTTTGTGATTCCAAATAGAAAATGATCCAGCGGTTCCCTTTCTCTTCAATGCAGGTAGAGGGTAATACTAATCAAACAAAGGCCGTACAACTAGACATATGGAGTTGTGATTGCTACTTGATATTCATATTATGCACGTAGATCAGAAGAAGCCTCTCCGAACTGCTATTGCCCTCTGTTCCGTAGTAAACTGCCAAAGATAAAATTATTTCATTCCACGCACCAAAAACATTTAAAACCCTTGGGACTCAAATACAAATCCATTATTGGTCGAGGCTGCAGACTTCGTTCTTTTGAGTAAGAGTAAGTTTATAAATTGATGAATTCTTATTGGATATATATAGTATGAAGATAAGGAAAAAAAAGTGTATTTAGATTATATTGAAATTAAGAAATTATACAATTATTACAGCCTATCATCACTACATATTTGTCATATTGGGCTTTTAATGGCCCATGAGAAATTTCAATTGTACATCTATAGCCTTTCAATAGTATTATCATGTAGTATTAGTTTCAAAGTAGTAATAATTTTAAAGTTTAAGAAATTATACTATTATTATTTAAATAGAACACTATTTACAATTGTTATTTGATGAAAGAGTTGGAACACTAGTTTCAAATGAGAGTATATCATTGTATACAATATATCTACAAATACAAAGTTTAGACGTATGTGTCACGCTCCCAAAATAGCAGCGGAAAATAGATACGGGCCGACGAGCTGACGACACATCACATGAAGACAAGTCTCATGCACGTGTCAAGCCTGGCACTACATACTACATAGCTTGTCTGAAAATATATAAATCTACTGATGGTGATAGTAGTTCAGAGCAACGATATACATAACCAATATTTTCAAACCAAAATCTCACCATCATAAGCATTTACCTAACCCAAATACGTCGTTTACCTATATACAAGGCAAAAGAGAGGCTTTCCTTTGTAACACCTCCTGCGACATGCTACAATAAAAAGTGTTAGAATAGTAGGAAGCATAACATGTAATAAAAATCAAATTTTTATTTACTTACATCCTAAGATCCATACGAAGAAGAAGATCCAAGATACAAGAATACACGGCGTGCGGATTCGTGGAAACTTGTACTTGTGGAAATGTTGCGTAGCAATCGTAGCCACGCCTCTACTGGTATCCACACGAACTTGTTGGAACTCTGCACGTCGGTGTGCTAGCACTTTGAAGACGGCGGCCTCTAGGGTTTCTCCTCTCTCCCTCACGATTTCAGAAGCTGAATTGGATTGATCAGGAAGGTCCATCTCAGGCTCCTTTTATAGGGTCGTGAGGTGATTTCTCAAACCAGGAAAGAGATCGGATTTCCAATCAGACGGTCAATCAAAAGATTTGTTCAAATCAATTCTTATTAATTAACCGAGATTGATAAAACCAAATTGATTGCTAGGAGATAGGTTCATTGAACTTGGTCAGTATTTTTCAAACCGTGATTGATCAAATCATTCCTTATCCGATTACCCGATTGGTTTCTAGGGCATATAATACTAACAATCTCCCACTTGCACTAGAGCCAATCATTCTCACATCTAATCATAGCTCCATATGACTTAATTTATACGGGCTTTCTTAATAACGTTCCAACACGTTCTTGTGTGTGACCCATTAGGTTTACACGATGTTGGCAATGGGCCAAAATACTTTTTGGCCCACAAGTCATAAGCGGACCCTAGCAGGACATTATGACTACCCAAATCACGTAAATATCATCTCAAATGAAACCTAGTCCACAATGGACATATGTCGGCCTCTTTATCACTAGATATCTTGATTGAACTCAAGGCAGGAAGCGTGTCATCCTTGTATAGTTCAACCTTTAATTTCTCGCACCTGAAATTAGACTGACTTCTCAATAGTTGACTCTCAACTAATTAGGCATGGCCATGCACTTTCTCAGTCTATGTTCTTCGAGGGGCCCAGAGAAATCATACTCTCATTTATACGAGAGGGATAAATTCCATCTTAACTATTCACATCCCTCTGCATGATTCATAGCATACCCGATTGATACCTTTATTGTTATCCGGTCAAAGGGAAACGTTTGGTAACATCAAAGTATTCAATCCTCATGTAGGAAATTATGATAGTCTCAGGTCAAAAGACCAAACATAACCATTGTATGAAACATATTGATGACACAAATAATCCATGCAATGTTTCATAGCGGTCAGTCAATATCATGTTCACCAACATATACTCATGTGATTGACTTGATATCTCATATCCATGATCCGCGAAACATGATCATCAATCAATCCACATGCTGCCTATAAAATCATTAGCGTCCCAACCAATGACAAAAGACAAGGACAATTTAGAATAATATCACATCACAATCTAATTATAGAGTTTCACGTTCAAGTCACATACTTAATGATCCATAACAAGTGATTTATTCAAGGGACCGAATAACACATTATTCATATAAGTTGCATAAACATAAACTAAACATAATCATCTCTATGATTGGTTTCTAAAGCATATCAAACTAACAATCTCCCACTTGTACTAGAGCCAATCATTCACACATCTAATGCCTATTGCTCTAGTATACATCTCATGTTTAGCTCGCGGGAGAGGCTTGGTTAACAGGTCTGCAACATTTCCTTCTGTTGCAACCTTACATAACTTTATATCGCCTCTGTTTATGATCTCCCGAATGAGATGAAAATGCCAAAGTATGTGTTTGGACTTCTGATGTGACCTTGGCTCTTTTGCTTGTGCAATGGCTCCATTATTATCACAATAGAGATCCACTGGACTTGCAATGCTTTTAACCACACCAAGCTCAGAGACGAACTTCTTTATCCAAACCGCCTCTTTTGTCGCTTCTGAAGCAGCAATGTACTCAGCTTCTGTTGTAGAATCAGCAACTGTCTCTTGCTTAGAACTCTTCCAGCTCACAGCTCCTCCATTGAGGCAAAACACGAATCCAGATTGCGACCGAGAATCATCTTTGTCAGTTTGGAAGCTTGCATCGGTGTAACCGGTTACAACGAGCTCTTCCTCACCTCCATAGACAAGGAACACATCCTTAGTTCTTCTTAAGTACTTGAGAATGTTTTTGATAGCTATCCAGTGACTCTCACTTGGATCTGACTGGTATCTACTCGTGGCACTCAAGGCATACGATACATCTGGGCGAGTACAAATCATGGCATACATGATAGATCCAATTGCAGAAGCATATGGAATCTAACTTATGCGGTCCCACTCATCTTGTGTCGTGGGACACTGATTCTTGCAAAGACTTATGCCATGTGACATGGGCAAGAAACCCTTCTTGGAATCTTGCATGTTGAACCTATTCAACACTTTGTCGATTTATGTACTTTGGCTCAATCCAATTAACCTTTTCGATCTATCTCTATAGATCTTTATCCCTAATATGTATGTTGCCTCGCCTAAATCTTTCATTGAAAAACTATTTTTCAATGAGGACTTTACCGATTCGAGCATAGGAATGTCATTTCCGATCAGTAGTATGTCATCCACATACAAGACCAGAAAAACAAGTGCGCTCCCACTAGATTTCTTGTAAACACAAGGTTCTTCTTCATTTTTGATGAAACCAAACTCTTTGACAACTTCATCGAAATGAATATTCCAACTCCGAGATGCTTGCTTCAAACCATAAATGAATCTTTGAAGCTTGCATACCTTCCCAACATTTTCTGGACTGACAAAACCTTCAGGCTGTGTCATGTACACATCCTCATTCAGGTTTCCATTAAGGAAAGCTGTTTTGACATCCATTTGCCAAATCGCATGATCATAATATGCAACAATTGCTAGGATAATCTGAATTGACTTAAGCATAGCGACGGGCGAAAAAGTCTCATCATAGTCTACAACATGAATTTGTCTGAAACCCTTTGCCACCAATCATGCTTTATGAATGTGGACATTCCCATCCATGTCAATTTTCTTTTTGAATACCCATTTACACCCAATAGTTTTTATGCCATTGGGTGGATCAATAAGTTCAAACTTGATTGTCATACATGGATTGCATTTCGGATTTCATGGCTTCAAGCCATTTATCGGAGTCTAGGCTCGTCATTGCTTCTTGGAAGGTTGTAGGTTCATCATTGTCTAACGACAAAATGTCGTGTTGTTCCATCATTAGAAACATATACTTCTCAAGTATGCGACGTGACCTTTCTGACCTCCGTGGGGCTAGTGTCTCTTGAGCAGTCTCTACAACTGTTTGTAGATCTTGCTCAGTTTCAAGAGATGTTGGAGTATTTTCTACCGGCTCTCGAACTTCTTCGAGTTGCACTTTACTCCCACTAACTCTTTTGAAAATAAATTCTTTCTCCATAAAGAAACCATTTCGGGCGACAAACACTTTGTTTTCTGCCCTATTGAAAAAGTAGTACCCTTTTGTTTCCTTTGGGTACCCCATAAAGAAGCATTTATCTGATTTGGCTATGAGCTTATCAGACGTCAAACATTTTACTTAAGCTTCACCACCCCAGATCTTGAGAAAAGATAAACTAGGACGCTTCCCAATCCATATCTCATATGGTATCTTTTTAGCGCTTTTGGCCGAGACCTGTTGGGTGTGAGCAGCGGTATTTGTTTCGTATCCCAGAAGGATAATGGAAGATCTACTTAGCTCATCATTGATCGAACCATGTCCAACATAGTCCGGTTCCTCCGTTCGGATACACCATTCCATTGTGGTGTCCTTGGTGGAGTAAGCTGTGAAACAATTCCACATTGTTTAAGATGATCACCAAACTCTTGGCTCAAATATTCTCCTCCACGATCTGATCGAAGAGTTTTAATTGTCTTGCCAAGTTGATTTTGTACTTCACTTTGAAACTCTTTGAACTTTTCAAAAGTTTCAGATTTGTGCATCATTAAATAGACATAATCATATCTATTGAGATCATCAGTGAATGTGATGAAGTACTGAAAACCACCTCTGGCAGCTGTACTCAATGGTCCACATACATCAGTATGTATAAGGGCCAACAAGTCATTCGCCCTCTCACCAGAACCAGTGAAAGGTGACTTAGTCATTTTGCCTAATAAACAAGATTCGCACGCATCAATTGATTCAAAATCAAAAGAGTCTAGAAGTCCATCTTTATGGAGCTTCATGATGCGTTTCTCATTTATGTGGCCTAAACGACAATGCCATATGAAAGTGGGATTCATCTTAAGTCTTTTGGTATTTATGTTATAAGTGGATATTTCAAGATTTAGAATATAAAGTCCATTCACCAATGGAGCACAGCCATAAAACATATCATTGAAACGAAATGAACAACTTTTATTCTTAAATCTGAAATCAAAACCTTCCATGTCTAAACACGAAACTGAAATGATATTTCTATTTATGGTAGGTACATAGTAACAATTACGCAATTCTAAAACTAATCCTGAAGGTAAAACTAATGAAAAAGTTCCTACGGCTAAAGCAGCAACTCTTGCTCCATTGCCAACGCGAAGTTGCATCTCGCCCTTCGTCAGCATCCTACTCCTTTTGAGCCCCTGCATATTTGAACAAATATGAGCTCCTGAACCGGTATCTAATACCCATGAATCAGAATTAGGAGTAGTAATATTGACTTCAATAACATAAATAGCTGAAGTGGAAGTCTCACTTCCCTTCTTCTTCTTCAGATCTTCCAAGTACTTCTTGTAGTTTCTCTTCCAATGACCAGTCTCATTGTAGTAGAAACATTGAGCATCAGCGCATGGACTAGGTTAGGACTTTCCATTGGGTTTAGGCTTGCTGTTGAAGTTCTGAACTTGAGCTTTGCCTTTACCATGAACCTTTCCTTTGCCTTTCTTTTTAAAGCTCTTTCCTTTCTGAACCATCAGCATCTCTTTAGGCTGCTTCTTGATATTCTGCTCCGCTGTCTTTAGCATCCCATGTAGTTCTATCAGCGATTTCTCCAGACCATTCATGTTATAGTTCATGATGAACTGGTCATAACTCGTCGGCAATGACTGGAGAATAATATCAATGGCCAACTCTTTGCCAAGAGGAAAACCTAGCCTTTCAGATTCTCAATGTAACCAATCATTTTGATCACATGAGGACTAACAGGGCTCCCTTCTACCAACTTACATTGGTGCAATGCCTTTGTGGTTTCGTACCTTTCAACACGTGCTTGCTCCTGAAACAAATTTCAGAGTTGTACAACCATCTCATAAGCAGTCATGTTCTCAAATTGCTTCTGAAGCTCTGAGTTCATAGTTGCAAGCATGAGACAGCTGGCATCAAGTGCATCGTCAAGGTGCTTCTTGTAAGCATCCTTCTGAGCACGAGGAGCATTAGCAGGTGGTTCTTCAGAAGGGGCATTTTCCAGAACATATTCTTTCCTTTCCTGCTTGAGAACAATTCTCAAGTTTCTAAACCAGTCAATGAAGTTAGTTCCATTGAGCTTTTCCTTCTCAACGACCGATCGCAGTGTAAATATGGAGGATGAATTATTAGCCATTATCTACAACAATTAAAACCATGCAACACATTAGATCATGTTTATGTATATGAACTCTTATTAAAAACTTTAATAGGAGATAGATCATTGCCTAAGGTGGTTGTAAGCCAACTGGCCAGGTAAGGTAAAACTTTGTGGGAGGTTTTTCGAGCATAGCTCGTTCCTTAATTAAATAACCACAAATGTTTCGAGGCTTAACCTCTTACCCTTGCCTTAGACACCAGTTAATCAGAAAACCCACTCAGGATTAGATCATTCCACTACATGTGTTTGTAAAGAGCACCCTTATAAAAGACATATAGTGAGCCAAGATCCATATTTCGCTAGGTACAAGTGAGCTTTGGCATCACCGCTTGAACCTAGCTATTTAGGTAAGCAACTCATTGCTAATTACATCTTATGTAATTCTTGGTTGTCGGTGACATCTCATGCCTCCCAACACTATGCCTCAAGGCCCAAAATCATTTTGATAGCCTTGTTAAGTTAAACCTATTTCTTTAAACCTTAGTGTCCGACACGAATCTTATCTGATTAAGATGGCTAATGGTACCTTGCTTTGGCAAGCCCACCATATAACGATCAAAATCTTGATAGTTAAGAAATGGGAAAGGCATCAAGTAACTTAAATTTATTATTTATTTTAGGGACTAACATAATTAATTCTAATAATAAATTATGCAGGAAACAGTATAGATATCATGAGCATAATTAAACACAAAAGATAATGTGAATAACTATTACAGATCATCAAATTCATGAATAACGATGGGCATATAAATTCCTTCAATAATCCCTAAAAAAAAATATTGTTCTCGAATCTAATTCTAACATGACGGATCATGCATTGAATCTAATTTTTTTAATAAAACCCCATATACAAGCTGCTTGAAAAAAAAACCCTAAACTTGATTAATCTAATAAACAATGATACGATTTAATCGCATATATAAAACAATTTTAAATAGGCATATATATCATATATATATATATATATATATATATATATATATATATATATCATATATATATATATATATATATATATATATATATATATATATATATATATATATATATATATATATATATATAGATATATATATATATATATATATATATATATATATATATATATATATATATATATATATATATATATATATATATATATATATATATATATCAATCGTTAAAATGAACATGTATATCGATATATATGGAGTATCTAGATCTAATTCTACATAAGAGGCTCTGATACCACTGTTAGAATAGTAGGAAGCATAACATGTAATAAAAATCAAATTTTTATTTACTTACATCCTAAGATCCATACGAAGAAGAAGATCCAAGATACAAGAATACACAAACGTCACAGTTGCAGTGGCTTTACGTGCTCGTGGAGATGTTGCGCAGCAATCGTAGCCAGGTCTCTACTGGTATCCACACGAACTTGTTGGAACTCCGCACATCGGTGTGCTAGCACTTTGAAGACGGTGGCCTCTAGGGTTTCTCCTCTCTCCCTCATGATTTTAGAAGCTGGATTAGATTGATCAGGAAGGTCCGTCTCAGGCTCCTTTTATAGGGTCGTGAGGTGGTTTCTCAAACCAGGAAAGAGATCGGATTTCCAATCAGACGGTCAATCAAAAGATTTGTTCAAATCAATTCTTATCAATTAACCGAGATTGATCAAATCAATTTGATTGCTAGGAGATAGGTTCATTGAACTTGGTCAGTATTTTTCAAACCGTGATTGATCAAATCATTCCTTATCCGATTACCCGATTGGTTTCTAGGGCATATAATACTAACAAAGTTCATCCTATATGCGAAGCTACGCCAGATCTGAAAAAATTTAGAAAACGACGGGGTGAGCTAAAGCTCAGTGAGAACATTTCCCACTAGAGTTCCTAGATATCTAACAAAATAATAATTCTCAAAAATAGTGAATTATAAGTTTTACAACTGAAATTTTGAAAATAGAAAAATATAGCCCAAGACAACATACTATTGTAATCTTCAAGAAAGAATGTAACACTTTAGATTTCTTTCTTATATGCAAACTAAATATATCGTAATATATTCCGAATCAGACCCTTTTTATCAAGGTAAATACTAAGAAAGAAAACTTGATAGGAAATAAATGATTACCTCCTAAAGTTGTAAGTATACAACTTACCAAGTTATAGTATAAAAAGTTATCGATCCCACGAGGAAGGTGAAAGTATGAGTTTTGGTCAATAATTGTTCCTATGTTATGTGTGACAAATTAGGAGTGGCAAATAAAGTGAATGTGGATGTGGAGAGATTAGAAGAGTGAATGCGATTATGTGTAAAAGAGGAGAAAATAAAGTTGAGAATGTGGTTGTGGTTATATGCACATAATAACAAAACTAGGCTTGAGATTATATGCACATGGAGGGAATATGAGCTTGAGAGAGAAGTAAAATCAATGAAATCAATAATCAAGAATAAAGGAAAATAAACAAACAAATGAAAAGCAAGAAAGAAAATCAAGAAATAAGATAAAAAATCAAGAAGGAAAAGATGGAGTATTCAATTAAAGATATGAGGAATCTAGAATTGAATCCACTAGTTTATCTCACTTATTAAAATATGAACTATTATCTTATTATCACATTTTACTTTAGATTTATTAAGTATAGACTATCAAACCACTTAAGGAAAGCATAACCTATCAAATTATCATCCAAGTAAAATTAATACTCATAAAAAACAACAACTAGATAGTAATTCTAGAATTCATAAGTATAACCTATCAAACCATTTAAGATAAGCATAGATTATCAAATTTTTTCTACCAATTAGTTCTCTAGTTAATTATCCTAAACATGATCATTTTAAGCTCAAGAGAATAATCCACAAATTATAAATGAGATTAATACTAGTTTCATACAATTCTAGAATTCCTATAAGTTTTAGTTCCACATTATTGAATTAAAAGAAAAATGGAAACAAGAGAGAATGAAAGAGAAACTAATTACAAAAAGGAAAAATAAGAACAAATAAGTAAAATCTAACTATGAACATAAAAATAAATCTAAATTACAAAAGAAAAAGAACATAAAAGTAAATCTAAATTATTGATATGAAAATAAATCTATACTACAAATTGCAAGAAAGCAATGCAAGAAATTAAAGACATGAAATTAAATGCATCAAAATAAATCTAAATTACCAAAAGAAAAAGAGAAGAAGGCATACAAGAAATTAAAAGATAAAAGAGAAGACCTACATTCCAAGAGGGTTTTAGCCTCTTGATGAAGGCAAATCTTCATCTTGATCTTCATCTTCATCTCATCTTCATCTTCATGATCAAATAAAGAGAGGAAAAGAAAAATATGAAGAGGTGAAAAATTCTTTTATTAATAGCAACTAAAAGTTACAAATTTGAAAGGTCTTCTCAATTAAGAGTAACCCTCCTCTCCAAATGGAGTTTTTATAAATTTTTTCACACTCAAACTCCTCACTCTCTATCCCTATTTATAGAGTATTACAACCAATATCAACCCTTGGATTAAACTTGATTCTCAAGTTAATTAATTTCAGCCTCTAATTCGTAACAGAAAACTAGGTATCGATATAGACATCGATATAGGTATCGATACCACTATCGATACCGCTATCGATATGGGTATCGATACCCGTATCGATAGTGACATCGATACCCGTATCGATACGGAACCTGCTCTTCGTCTGCCTTCCTCTTGTTGGCTTGGGCCTCTTGGGATTTTCCTCTTGTGGGCTTGGGCCTCTTGGGATTTTTGAGAGATGAGATATTTGAGTTCTTTTTGGGCTTTTACTCTTGAATTTTTATTAACCTTGCAATTAAGATAAAACATGTTATTAGCAGATATATTTATTCTAATAAAATAGATAATGAGGGTATAAAAGTGTAATAAAATGTGATTATCAAATACCTCCACACCTAAACTTTTGCTAGTCCTCTAACAAAGAAAGAAATAAAAAAAATCCTTACTCACTTTCGCAGGAATCACGGTTGTATTTAGCACATACAACAAGCCTTTAAATCCCTAGGTTACCCTAGTGGACTGGTCGTAGTCTCGTGAGGGTTTGCAGTGAATATACCCATAAAATTCGTTAACTTGCCAATTCAAAGAAGTTAGTGAATAATTAATTTACTTGATATATTTAAACATTCTAATTGAAGCTAGTTTTACTCAAGAAAACGTTTTATGTATAACTCCAAAGTAAATTTCTTAGAAAATCTTTTCATTATAGTTATACAAAACCAAGTCTAACTTAGAAATTTAATTAAAAGTCTTGAAAGGAACATGCTAACTCTTTGTTTGAAATAATATTTTAAGTTTCTTAATCAAAATAATTTTGAAGAGGATATATATACATATACTTATATATATCTATCTATATATATATCTATCTATATATATATATATATATATATATATATATATATATATATATATGTGTGTGTGTGTGTGTGTGTGTGTGTGTGTGTGTGTGTGTGTGTGTGTGTGTGTGTGTGTGTGTGTGTACCCCTTTAAAAAATTTATATATATACCCTTTATTCCTTAGTGATTTTGTTCCACTTTATCGGCTTTCTAAGTGACCTTTGAAAGAGTTTTGGGCCAATGAATCCCAATCCAATTGGGCTTAGGTCATTAAGTGTGTAAATACTCCTCGGGCTTAATTACTCGGTCAACTTAGGCTTAGTAAGATAGAACCACCTTGGAGTTCAAGAGTTTTTCTTTTCTTTTTTTAATACTATATATATATATATATATATATATATATATATATATATATATATATATATATATATATATATATATATATATATATATATATATCTTGAAAGAAAATTTTAGATTTAAGAAGACTCAGATACTATTTTCCACTCTAAGCTAAGCATGCAAAATTTTCATTATTTTAATTACAAGTCTAGGTTGGACTTTAATGAAGTATACCACTTTGAAAATCATTTCTTAATAAATTTATTTGGAGTTATTATAAAAGGTGAACTTGAGTATAAGACTAACTAAGAATTAGAAAATTTAAAATTTATCAAATAGATCAATTATGCATTAACTTGATTAAATTGGCAATTAATTTTGTTTTTTATAATACTAACTAAAAAATTCTAACTAAAAAATGAAAAGCTACTAAAAAACTAAGAAAAATAAAAGAAGAAATAAAAATTTCTAACTATCAAAATAAAAGCTAAATAAAGCAAAATAAAAGCTACTAGTTCCCCACCCCCATACCTAGACTTTGCATTGTCCTCAAGGTAAATACTAGCAATAACATCCAAAACATCATAGTATATAGGAACATGCCAAAATAAAATCTAAATACGGGGTGAAAGGAAATGAAAACATCCCTCAGTGCTCATCAAGATCATCTATACTAGGTTCACTTCATCGTCCCATCCTCTCGAAAATCATCGCCTAGAGTGGTGCGACAAAAGTGTGAAAGCTTCGGTGGGAGTCAGTGCATCACCATGCACCTCTACCCATCTCTGTCAGATATTTCATGGATTCCGTGAGATAGTTAATCTGACCCTGCATCCTAACAATCTCGGCTCTCATGCGGCTGCTCCTCATGAAGTCAGCCGAGTAGGGTCATGTGTAGTCGACAGCCGAGTAGGAGCTCTAAGTGAAGAATGCTACCGATCTCGCCCGTGATATGCTCCTCTTTGCGCCTAATCAATAATTCCTTTCTCGCTTCTAGTCTATCCTCCTAAAACCGAACCGAAAATGCGATGTGAGCCTAGTAATCGTAGGGTAACAAAGTGACTTTTCGATCGAGCGTGTCTTGGCCCAATCTATCACACCCTCAACCGAAGATCTCATCCACACATAAATGATCCCGCCATATCAAACCGCCGACCGTGAGTCGAGGCGCTGAAAAATACTTACAAGATCCCGAAACTAACTCGTGATGGGAAGTCGAATGACAACCCATCGGATGATAATGGACGCCGAATCGTTAAGACGCGAACCCGACGGCAAACCCACAAAGATCACAAGCACGGTTTAAGCGGACTTGAGCGAGCGATGGATTTGAAGCTGTTGAGCGGAACAAACCAAGAGTTAGTCCCGAACCAAATACGATGGAATCTAAGTCCCGAGAAGACCAAGAGTCAATAGGCAGGATTTAAACCCTAAGACCGAGAAAAGCGGCGGGATTAGACCTCGGCCCAGCAGCCGAGTTACCTCGACCAAGTGGCCAGAAGTGGCACCGGCCACCATGAGCCACCTCACAACCAACTTGGAGTGCCACTGGCGAACCTGCAACCAACTTGGCAGGGTGGCTTCCGGCCGAGGTGACTGGCAGTGGTAGGGTGGCTCGACAAGTGGTAGAGCCAACCGCCCCATTCTATAAATAGGGGGGGTTTTTCTTCATTTTGAGAGGTGGATCAGGGCTGGATTTCAGAGGGCTTGGACTTCGGCTGGATTTTGGGATTTTCTGAAGAATTCTCGCGAGATCTACGAGTCGTTGTTGCAACGTTTCAAGTACCGGCGATCACAAGTTCGGTCTACGTCAGATATTCAATCGCGAGGTAAGCTAATTTGGGTCGGCTACAGAATACTGTGGATTTCTCCTAGTAGATCTCACCCGCCCGCATCCTCTCCTTCGTGAGTGTGATCCCCGGCGCATCCTCTCCTTCGTGAGTGTGATCCCTTAGCGCTTCATTTCCTTCGTGGAACGAGCCCCTTCACGCCTCAGAGTTCCGTAACCCGGTTTCCACCGGATCGAATTGCGCGGTGGTCCACGGACGATTCAAGTCCCTAAGACAGCGAAGAACCCACAAGCGAGGATCCCATAAACGGATCCGAAGCGCTTGTTCATTAAAGGAAAAGTTGTAATTTCGCTTTCATTGTACTTTAAAATAAAAGGCAATTTCTTTTGAATTTTGTTGTAGGCCCAAGAAGTCAGAACGAAGTTCAAGCAACAATGAATACAAAACCCATTTTACCGCGAACAAGCCGGGCGACCACAAGGGGAACCACCGCCTCGATCGGAGGTCGTGCCGCAACCGCTGATTCTTATCCGGTGGAGGAAGAAGTCGAAGTTCGAAGTTCACCAGAGAAGTTCGAGGAGTACCTATCCTCACCCTCCTCCAGATCCAGCTTCCCCGCCGCCCAAGAAGGTCTCGCTGCAAGGAGAACCCGATGGGCCTCCGATGTAGAGCCCCGTGACGGCGAAGTCCAACCCCGCTGCCACGTAGCGAAAATCCCCTTCGGCCCAAAATCCGTGACCGCGAGATCGCTCGAGATGAACGCCGATGACGCTACCGCGACTCTCCAAGCGAAGCCCGCCAAAGGCGACGACAAAGCATGGCGCAAATATGCCAAGGCCGCGGTAATCCATGGATGGGGTCCGCTACGGCGGATCTAAGATCCAGACTTACGCAGAGGCTCCACCAAGGGATCGACGGTCCATCCAAACCGCCAACCGACGAAAGTGGGTCCGTGTCAAACGGAACCGCCCACGCCAGAGCGATCCGAAGCGCCAAGACTTTGCGCAGTGCACGAAGCTTTGGTGCAAGCAGCTCGTGGAATTGAAGAAGGAGGTGGTAAAGAAGCCGCCAACATACCACCGTGTTTGAGGCCCAAAACTAACGGTGCTCCAACCCCACCGGGATGGCTTCAAAAGCTAAGATCGCCAACATTCCAGCCTCGCCCCGCACTTAAGCCGAAGGCTTCGTGCATTGCAAATTCAGCGCCAAAGTCCAACGGCACCTCAAAGCCAAAGGTGTTCAGATTCAACCGGCATGGCCGACCTCACACCACCATCAAACCAACTATCAAGGATCGCTCGTCCTTCGAGAGAATCACGGTCACCTCATGAAGGAGGTCGCGACCCGCCCAACAAGGACAAGAAGACTCCTACAGCTCTCCCATCGGACCGAAAGTCGAAGTCCGAGAGTCTGCTGAGGCTTCACACTCACGCAGGCGAAAGTCAAGACGAGTCATTTTTAGCAGTTTTGACGAGATAATTCGCCCTCGAAGAAGACGCTTATCCGACGATGAGGACGCTATACCCGAGAGATCGTACAACACACAAGAGGTTGCTCCCAAGACTCATGCCGATGAGTTATACTACCGCATCGGGGTACGAAGAAGGCTCGAAGAGCTCTCCCAGCTCGTCACAGTCATGTTTGTGTTCTAAGCTCATGAAAACAGTGCTCTCGGAGTGCAATTGCCATCGAGAAACCCCAGAAAGGGTATCGGTCTTCCAGAGGCTTAGCACCAACATGCCGAGACCTAGGTCAAGGTGAGTCCGCAGAAGGATGACATCCCGAGAGGATGAATTGCCAGAGGTCACTAATAATATGACCGCAAAGAACCATCGCCGGCTATTCCCACAAGATCGCAATGGTTAACTCGCTTATGGTCCGACTATCCGACACCGCCGTGATAATGACAAACTTCTGAAAGGGATACCCGCAGAGGATGATGCGTCGGATATTGGCTCCGCAATCGCCTCTGATCATACTGTATCTAGCGAAGGGAGCCCCCAAGAAACGCTTATGATCAGTACAGATCAAGTGGCTAAAATGCTAGACGAAGCGTTGGCTAAACAACAGGAAAACTTCAAGCTAGAGATGGATTTGGCCATGCAGACGATGAGAGAAATGCATGACCAACAGATCCAAGCCTTGACAAAACATCGAGGTGAGTCGAGTCAGCGCATCGACGTCGATCAAGATGACAGCGATTCAGACCAGGAGGAAACACAAGAGGATGATAACCCTCCTGAACCACGCAACGCAGCACATAACGTAGATGCTGTTGCTCATGAGAACGAGAAAATCAAAGACCTCGAGAGCAAAATCAACTCATTGATTTCCGCTCAAGAGGTGAAGAAGACAGGTATTCCTTGCCCATACCCGAGGGAGTGGGAATCAATCCCATACCCGTCTAAGTTTAACTTAATAAACTTTACACCGCTTGATCGGAAGGGTTCCCCGATGCAAAGACTTGATTTACTTCAAGTCGCACTCTGAGTCATATCCTAAACGAGCCCCCGATGGTTCGGTCATTCGTTGGTACCCTTAGTGCCTTCGATTGGTACCGCCATCTCGCCGTGGAGCATTCACACCGGGATGACATGGAGTCTAGCTTCCTCACCAATTTCTTCGATGACGATACCGGCATCGATCGACATTGCTCGATGAGAAGCGTAAGGACGGAGAAACCGTGGATATCTTTGTCAAACAATTCTAAAACAAGGCAATGAACCGCCGGATCCAATAACAGGAGTTCATCCTCCGCACTGCCACAACAACTTGTCGATAGACGTGCTCGAGGCAATGGGGACAGCACCGCCTATAACATGGAAGGACTTAAAAGTTCGTGGAGAGCAAGCCGAAAGATTCCTCAAGAGGAAGAAGGCGGAAAGAGGCCAGCCGGCAGCGGAAGCTCCGAAGCGTAACTTTGTCCCACGCGGCAAAGGGAAAGAGCAGGCCAAGACGGCGGTTGCGAACCAAACGTTCCAACTCCAACCCCAAAGAAGAAGAAGAAGAACAACCGCCACAACAGTAATAATCAACGGGCAACCAGGCCACGTAAACGAAGGCCTCGTGAGCCAGATTCTCAAGTCCTATTCCTTTAGGGACGACGAGATTCCTGGTCTCTTCAAATATCTTGTCGAAAATAACAAGATCAAGCTCCCTCCGGTTCAGAATCAAGAGGAAGCGATGAGGACGAACGACCCGAAATACTGCGCGTATCACAGGGCAATTCATCACCCCACTAAATCCTCGCTTCACTTTAAGGATAAAATCCAAGCTTTAATTGACGTAGGGTCATCACTATGAAGCCGCCCAAAGAAAAGAAGGTCGGAGCAAATGCGTGTCCATAAGCTTTGGGTCAGTGCCATTGACATGGTTTGAACCCAAACCGCTGGTCAAAGTCGCAATGAAGACGGTGAATGATGACCCACACAAGCAACGCCGTAAAGGACTTGTATCATATACGTACCCCAAATGGCTAAGTCCCGTGGATCCACCTGCACCGCTTGAAGATGAGCAATGGGTAGCCTCTTCTTCATTGAAGAAAAATCAAAGCGGAAGGGAAAGGCATGCCATGCTACTCCGCATTCGAGGGAGATGACGAACAGTGGTAACATTCCACCGTCCGGCGGGGAACTCAAGCCCACGCCACCGTGAGCGACACGAGTATAAATACAAGTACCCTAAGTCCCCACCCAAATGCCAAGACGCTTATCGAACCGGGGTACCAACGATTCCTCACTCACGCCGGTGAAAGCGCATCACAGTGGTCGCCAAAGAAGCCACAAATGGGCGCCCACAAGAAGTTCAAATTCGGCAGCCTCTGCTCAATCACCCGATTAGAAGAGACAAACCGAAGCTCCAACGCCCCATATCGCCGACGCTATGGCCCAATTGGCTAATATTCCCGCAAGGATCACTCTTTACTTAACCGTCATGGTTGTCAAAAGAGACAAGAGAAGCTCTTCAAGAAGCCCCGGCCGATTCGTGAGGTCTTCCTCACCCGATTAAGCCGAGCCCGTAAGAGTCGCCCAACAATGCAACCTTGCGGCTAAGCACTTCTCCCCGCATCACTTTTACAAAGGAGGATATGCAGACGAGGAATTCCAAGCACGATAGGCCGCTATACTTCACCGGTATATTGGCTCTAGTGAAGTTAACCGATCCAAGTCGATCCGTTCCGCAGGAGCATCATGCCCCCGCTACCATGTATCATCTTGAATCCTCGCCAAGAAGTCGAGGCCAACAGCACAAGGATCTACGGATTTAACACCAGCGGTCTCGCCGCTTGGTAAAATCCGATAAAGTGCCAAATGGGGACTTAAAGTCCAAGTCACCGCTATGTGATTGACGCAGACTTCCTATAACTTATTGTTGGGTCGACCTTGGATCCACAAGAACGCTATAGTCCCATCTACTCTTCATCGTCTCAAATATGTAGACACTAATAATGAGGTCAAGACGGTGGTCGCGACAAACAACCGCTTAAGGATGGAGAATTATTTCACCGATTCTCTCCTCTACGTAATGAGTCCAAATCAATCATCGCCCAAGGCACCAAGCCATGAAGAAGCCGATACCGGGCCGCTTGGTTATAGTGGTGGTTTTGTTTTAAATGACATTGTACCCCTTGTAATCAATCTTGACGATGAAGAATCGCCGATGAACATTGTAATTGGCAAATTGTCGATGAATCAATAAATGACGCATTTAGAGTATCCTTTGTCTTTGAATGATGTGATGACAGTTTATACAACAACCGAGTTACACCTACCAATTCGGCCATCTTGCTTTACACAAAAGCAGCTGAGACTCCTTTGGGACAACACTCGCCATCCCACCTAAGATCAAGTAGTGAAAAGACTTGGTTTACTAAAAGGAGACGCAGCTCCAACCCCTAATCATTTCTTAGAAGAAGATGAAGATGACAATGGCCTATCCTCCACACATTCGTGATATAGTCCAAAACACCGGGTATCATGAAGAAGTGGGGTATAACTTGACACAAGGGAAGGTCTATGTTTTGGGCGAGGTCCTCGAGTCCCTCCCAAAGCGCATATGTCCCAAGAGGAAACCGATAACTACTATGCCTTTAGAAGGGGATTGGGATACTAATCCTCCTCGAAGATGAATGCTCATGGTCGATTGATAATAATCCACCCGATGAGGGAGACGACATTCATCCGATTCTTCGCTTGGGATTCCGGACAACTTCGAGAAGCTTTCAAGGCTTTGATGTCAAATATGGCTACTACGATCCTCGCTACTATTGAGGATGATGAAGATATGCCAACATGGGAAGACCCATGGATCCATCAACTCAAAGAGCAGCTTGGGGATAGATTCAACAAAGAGAACCCCCACTAAGGACGAGGTAGTCCAAAGTTAATATGGGTGATGAAGAGCATCCTAAGCTCATAAACATCAGCAATACTCTTCCCTCGAAGAGAAGGAAGAGTTGATCGCCTCTAATCGTGGAGTATATCGATGTATTCGCCGAGCTATGAGGACATGCCAGACTCGACCCTAATGTGGCGACACATCACCTCAACATCAAGATGGATGTCAAACCCGCCAAGCAAATCAAGAAGACGGTTTCGCCCACAAATCTTGCGTGCAATCGCTGACGGCGAAGAAACTCATAGAATCGGATTCATCAAGGAAATTCAACATCCGGATTGGGTGGCTAATATAGTCCCGGCCATGAAGAAGAATGGTTCGATTAGGACTGTGGTCAACTACAGAGACCTCAACGCCGCTGTTCGAAGATGACTTTCCTCTTCCAATCACCGATGTCATAGTCGACAATACGCGTGGATTTGAAAGAATGTCATTCATGGATGGTTTCTCGGTTACAATCGATCAAGATGCACCCCGATGATGCCAAACACACAGCCGCTCGTAACTTCCATCGGAATATATTGCTACACGGTCATGCCGCTCGCCTCAAAATGCCGGTGCCACGCATCACCGAAGCGATGATGAAAATTTTCCAGATCATCTTCGAAAACGGTCGAATGCTACATCGATTTAATTTGGTCGGAAAAGCCGCGGACAAAGGAGATCACATCAAAGATCTTAGGATAGTATTCGAGCTCATGCGAACCCATCAGTTAAAGATGAATCCTGCCAAATCCTTCCTTGGGATGTCCAGCGGCAAGTTCCTCGGCTTTGTCGTCACTAATAAGGGCATCCACGTCGATCCTGACAAAGTGAAGGCGATTCAAGAGTTGCAACCTCCGAGAAATCTAAGAGAACTCAGGGGGTTACAAGGGCGATTTGTGTACATCCGACGGTTCATATCGAACCTATCTGGGAAATGCCAACCATTTTCTAAGTTGAACAAGAAGGGCGTATCATTCATTTGGGATGACGCTTGCCAAAAGGCATTTGAAGAGATTAAGTCGATTCTCTAAACCTCCCGCTCTTGTCGCATCATAGTGGAAAGCCGCTCTTGATTTACATCAAGGCAACGGATCACTGCTAAGTGCCCTACTTGCACAAGACGATGACAGCCGTCAATGCGCAGTATTACCCGACCAACATTAGTCGGTGCCGAAGTCTCGATATCCAATGGTTGAGAAGCGTGCCTTGCATTAGTGTTCGCAATTCGTAAAATGCGCACTATTTAGTCGGACAGACGCATTTATGTTCTCTAACGAACCGTCCAATATTTATGACCCACCGCCTCAATGAGTTGGCGCTTGGCAAAATGGGCTTTGCTCTTGTCCCAATATGACTTGCATTTTAAACAACAAAAGTCGGTCAAAGGACAAGCGATTTATGATCTCTTAGTCGCCAATCCGACAACGGACGCAGTTGAGCTATACGATGATCTTCCGGACGAAGTCCACGAAGTCAACACTACATCGCACCAACAAATATGGCGACTGTACTTTGACGGAGCTTCTCGAGCTACCAACGTGGCAAGTGCCCCGATGTTCTAAAATCTCTCACTGAATCGGAGTTGTCTTGATTTCCTGTGGAATCATGTCATGCCCCGTGCTTATTCACTCACCGAACCTTGCTCTAATAATGTAGCCGAATACAATGCGCTACTTATTGGACTTAGTTTCGCCAAGGAGCCGGGGTCGAGTATCTCAAGCCGCACGGCGATTCGCAATTGATAGTTGCTGCATCCGCGGTGACTACGGTTAGGAACCCCGATCCGTCCCCTATCATCGATAGCTATTGAAATGGCGACTCATTCAAGAGTTCTTCATCGAATATATCCCGCCCAAACGCTTACGCCGATGCATCGGGCGGCGTAGTCGCGGTCGTTAGCACAATCTTCCTAGACCGAAAGCAACTAGTTACGGTCGACTCATCAACTCTTTGTGCCAATATATGATGAGGTACAAGAAGACAAGGGGGTAGTTATCAAAGAGGTACATACAACCCAGACCAAATTGGAGCCCCGTGATTGGCGCTTTCCTATCATCGACACATCGCATATGGTATTCTCGCCGTAAGACGGAAAGAGAGAGAGTCAATCCGCTAAGAGCTCCAAGATTCTTCTACGACACGGAGACCGGATGCTATATCGCCGGGTACGATGGTCTTTACTCCGATGCCTCTCAAACAAAGAGGCGTAAGAGGTCCTTCGAAGCACACGAAGGTGAATGTGGTGCGCACTACCGGTCCCAAGCTCTACAATCGAATCGTAAGAATGGGCTACTTTTGGCCAACAATGATTAATGACGCAATGATATGCTCTGAGATGCCACGCTGTCAAATTTACGCCAATTATATGCATCACCCTCAGAATCACCGCATCCTTCGCCACATCCCGCCTTTCGAGACATGGGGAATGGACATTGTAGGTCCCATTTTTCCTCCGCTACCAAAGGCGATCGGTTTATTCTAGCGATCACCGACTACTTCTCCAAGTGGGCGTAGCAATCCCATTAAAAGAAGTAAAGGCGAAAATGTCATTAATTTATCAAACACCATGTCATCTACCGACACGGTGTTCCAAGACGGATCGCATGACAACGGTCCCCAATTCATCGCAATTCCTTCATCGTTTTATGAAATTCAAAATACAAGACGCCTCACAATGCCTATAATCCACCGAAATGGATTAGCCGAGGCGCTCAACAAGACAATCATCAAAATTTTGTCAAGCTTGTGAAAATAACAAGCGAGATTGGGATGATAAACTCGAGAAGCACTCGGCATATCGCACAACCGCACACACACCAACCGAGAAACCCCATATTCCCCGGCCTACGGTGTGAAGCGCTTCTCCATTAGAAATCCAGATTCACCAAGACGCCTTGCAACGGAGATGACGATCAAGAACAACATCGTAAACGCCTCAAGAGCTCGAGATGTTGATGAAAAGCCTAGAAGCTCAACAATGCATTGAATTCTACCAGCTAGGATGTCGAGAGCTTTCAACAAGAAAGTACGACAACGGAGTTTCAAAGAAGGAGATTTGGTCCTCGCCGCCGATGACCAATAATCCTCACTTCCAAAAAGAAAGGTAAATTCAACCTAAATGGGAGGGTCCGCTTGTAATAGAAACGGTCTACTCTAATGGTGTGTATCGCCTAATTACCAAAATGGCGACCGCAATTAATGCCGATAAATGAGAAGTTTCAAGAAATACTACCCTTAGTATCTTCGTGATAACCCGCTTCAACGGAAGTTCCTCGTGGGATGTGTTACCCACTTTCCTTGAGGATAACCCTAGATTTATCCTCCATCATAATTTCCCCACCGATCAAATTCTTGACGGTAGGTCTACAAAATTTTCTCGTACATTACCAAAATCCCTCTTGATTCCTTCTATGAACAAGAGGCCCATTCAAAATCCCTTTCACGGAGATAGAACATAAAATTCTTCCTCTCCAAGCCGCAAGATCCTTTTCGGACAAACGGAAGGGTTCTATCCATCCCTCTTCTAGGTAGCCGATCAAGGTACGCCGAGGTTTTCAAACCAGTTGTCCACCAAGGTCACCTCGAAGTCTCTTCGTTCTCGGAGGGAGATCCCACTCTTAGTTCCATCTCTCCTAGGTAGCCGATCAAGGTATGCGCCGATTTTCGCACTGTGTTGTCCGCCTCAAGGTCACCTCGAGTCTCTTCGGTTCTCGGAGGGAGATCCCACTCTTAGTTCCATCTCTCTCCTAGGTAGCCGACCAAGGTATGCGCCGATTTTCGCACTGTGTTGTCCACCAAGGTCACCTCGAGTCTCTTCGGTTCTCTGAGTGGAGATCCCACTCTTAGTTCCATCTCTCTCCTAGGTAGCCGACCAAGGTATGCCGGGATTTTCGCACCAGTTGTCCACCAAGGTCACCCGAAGTCTCTTCGTTCTCTGAGTGGAGATCCCACTCTTAGTTCCACCTCTCTCCTAGGTAGCCGACCGAAGGTATGCGCCGATTTTCGCACCAGTTGTCCACCAAGGTCACCCGAAGTCTCTTCGTTCTCTGAGTGGAGATCCCACTTTTAGTTCCACCTCTCCTAGGTAGCCGACCGGAAGGTATGCGCCGAATTTCGCATGTGTTGTCCGATCAAGGTCACCTCGAGTCTCTTCGTTCTCGGAGTGGAGATCCCACTTTTAGTTCCATCTTTCCTCTTAGGTAGCCGATCAAGGTATGCCGGGATTTTCGCACTGTGTTGTCCGATCAAGGTCACCCGAAGTCTTTTCGATTCCTACAACAGCCCCTCGCTATTGGTTTCATTCTCAAAAATAGAACATAAAGTTCCTCCTCTCTCACCAATTTGATCCTATCAATCAAAACTCCTTAATCCAAGATTCTTCTTGGGGTATTTTATCCCGGCCTAAGAAGGATAAAGCCAACGCTTCACACGCTGTCGGTTTAGTCTTTTTCCGATTGAAGAAGACACCGAGTTTGATTCGGGTATTTTATCTCAAGCCTAAGAAGGATAAAGCCAACGCCACACGCTGCTTCGGCTTAGTCTTTCTCCGATTGAAGAAGACACCGAGTTTGATTCTCGGGTATTTTATCCCAAGCCTAAGTAGGATAAGCCTATGCCTACCGTGCATTGCCTGCAATTCTTAGCCGTCCTGTTAGTCTTCCCGTGAAAAGACGGCTTCACGATTCAACATCGTAGCATTAAGTCTAAGAGAGTTTCATTCTTATAGCACAACGCTGTGTGTAGAACGGATTTAGATAATCTACATGCTAGCCCAACTCAAACGGTAGTTGGTAAAGGCTCATCAAACCCGCTGAGGGTCGGGTTGGCTAATAACCCTAAAGCCAACGCCACACGCTGCTGCTTCGGCTTAGTCTTTTTCCATTGAAGAAGACACCGATTCGATTCTCGTATTTTATCCCGCCTAAGAAGGATAAAGCCAACGCCACACGCTGTCGGGTTTAGTCTTTTTCCGATTGAAGAAGACACCGATTCGACTCGGTATTTTATCCCGGCCTAAGTAGGATAAAGCCAACGCCACACGCTGCTTCGGCTTAGTCTTTTTCCGATTGAAGAAGACACCGATTCGATTCGGGTATTTTATCCCGGCCTAAGTAGGATAAAGCCAACGCCACACGCTGCTGTCGGTTTAGTCTTTTTCCGATTGAAGAAGACACCGTAGTTTGATTCTCGGGTATTTTATCCCGGCCTAAGAAGGGATAAAGCCAACGCCACACGCTGCTTCGGCTTAGTCTTTCTCCGATTGAAGAAGACACCAGAGTTTGATTCTGGGGAATTTGATCCCGAATCCTAAGGTGGATAGGTCGACGCCTAACACGCCGGGTTAGTCTTCCCGTGAAAAGACGGCTTCACGATTCAACATCGTAGCATTAAGTCTAAGAGAGTTTCATTCTTATAGCACAACGCTGTGTGTAGAACGGATTTAGATAATCTACATGCTAGCCCAACTCAAACGGTAGTTGGTAAAGGCTCATCAAACCCGCTGAGGGTCGGGTTGGCTAATAACCCTAAAGCCAACGCCTCACACGCTGTTTGCTTAGTCTTTTTCCGATTGAAGAAGACACCGATTCGACTGGGGTATTTTATCCCGGCCTAAGAAGGGATAAAGCCAACGCCACACGCTGTCGGGTTTAGTCTTTTTCCGATTGAAGAAGACACCGCATTCGATTCGGGTATTTTATCCCGGCCTAAGTAGGATAAAGCCAACGCCTCACACGCTGTCGGGTTTAGTCTTTTTCCGATTGAAGAAGACACCGATTCGATTCGGGTATTTTATCCCAAGCCTAAGTAGGATAAAGCCAACGCCACACGCTGTCGGCTTAGTCTTTTTCCGATTGAAGAAGACACCGTGATTCGATTCGGGTATTTTATCCCAAGCCTAAGAAGGGATGAGTCTACGTAATACGCTGTCGGGTGGTCTCTTGCCCGTAAAGAGTACCGAGCCTATGTATTCAATATCATAGCAACAAGTCTAGAAGAGTTTCATTCTTCTAGCACAACGCCACGCATGAACGGATCCGATAATCCGCGACGCTAGCCCAACTCAAACGGTAGTTGGTAAAGGCTAATCAAACCCGCTGATGGTCGAGGGTTTGCCAAAATCCTATAAGTATTATGGTTAATTATTTCAACGAAGTAAAAGAATCGTAATAAACAATGAAAGGAATAAATCTTATTCATTTGAAGCAAATATAGAAGGGGCTACAACTGTTTAAACATCAAGTCTATGACAAAGGATTTGTTGTTCGAGCTGAGATACTTCATCATTATAAGCCTGGTGGAGTTCTCCCTGCAACTCAGCCCTGAAGGACTCCTCATCAATGTTCAGTGTCTTCCTGGTTGCCTCCTCGAGCTCAACCAGTTTCTGCTTCGATGGGTCGAGTTCCTTAGACGCGACGGCGAGGGCTTCTTCCTTGTTGGCCTTGGCCACCCAAAATACTCATCTTATCTTCCTCGCATGGAGCTCTCCCCGAAAGCAAGATATCCTCTCCGCACTCGCCACAATATCACCGATATGGCTTAGGGAAGAATAAGTCTCAAAGAACAACACTCGAAGCTGATTACGCGTCTCTCAGATCCGACTTCGAGCCCAAGAAAACACGAGCATCGCCAGCCTCTAAACGCGAAGTCAAGATGAGCAGCTACATATGAGGAAGCTCCACCACCAGCTCTTGTAGTCTCAAGCTTTCTCCGTGATGAGCGAGGTCGTCAAGAATGGCTCGAGCCACCAGATAACCCATATCCCGTGATCGGCTGTCCGGGACCAAGCAATGGCCTAAACTGATGGAGAGAAAGCCCGCCACGAAGAATCTTATCGATCACCATGTTCATCAAAGAAGAGAACGAGCGCACTTCTAAACAGATGTTAAGCCGGGATGGATCTTCGTCCACCATCAGCGCCCTCGCCAAATCATGGAGGCGAGGTGTAGGCTCTGCATAAAGGAAAAGAGAACCTTAGAATCTTCAACCAAAAACTAATGGATGTATATTCGATTGGGGACTCTACCCGCCTCCTTCGTGTAGTTTCGAGACTAGTGAGTCTACCGAGGCGATCTATCGGCCGATATCGTTAACCGCAAATGAGCCCTCGTGCTCATCTATCTCAACAGTCGCTGTGGTAGCTGATTCCGAGAAAGCGGCGGAAAGAGGAGTCCCTGCCACTACACAAAGGGAACGTCTCAGCCTCTTTTAATTATAGTGGTATTGGCCAAACGGCTGGTCCTATAATTGATCGAAGAGAAAATTCATACCTTCTTCAGGGATGGTGGCTTCGGGTAAATCTTCACCAAGAACATCGCCATCCTGTGACCAAGCGCGCAGCAGGTCATCCATGGAAGCTGCTGTCAGATAAAACCAGCCTTCCACTAAATCTTCCATGGAGAAGTCCAAAAAGAAGGCATTAGGGAAACGACCGCGAACTAAGAGTTGACGAACAATAGGTAAAGCTACTTACCTCCTACAGCAAGTTAGCTTGCCTAGTCTCGGTTTGTGCATTTGTCTCCCCGCAATCTCTAAAAGAGCAAAAAGCAAAGAGTCAATTAGTGGGGTACGAATTCGAAGTCGCTCAATTCTCACATTCGCCATCCGTAAGAGGAGTTATCGATGTTAGATGTACTGGTTCGCCAATCAGTCCTACATCGCCTCCTCCGCCATAGCTCCATACATTTATTGAGTAAAACTTGGCTCAAGATGAGCGTAACCGGCCCAGCAGAATTGTGGTGAGGGAAATCAAAGCCCTAATCATAATCCCTAAAACCCCTCAAGGCAAACGGAGAAATGTCGGCCTCCAAAAGCCGAAAATTTCAAGTTACATCACGGCTAATTGTTACCTCCGCCGCCGACCGGATCATCACGGTCAAGTCTATATCAAAGGACCGAGGATTCACGCGAAGTCTTATGGGCTAATCTTTCGCTTAACCCTCGAGAAGGTCGAATTCTTCTTCTTCAATGATTTTCCCGAAAATTCAGTTGAATGAGGAATTCAATAGAAAGGATGAGAAAACGAAGGGGAAAAGGAGAGAGTACCGAGGTTCTTCTCATAAACCGCAGCCTCCGCTGGTCCTTCCTAAAGTCACAACGCCGAGTTGTGGAACTCTTCCTCACCGCCTCGGCCGATAAGGTTGGCGGCGCTTCCTCCGAGCTTGAGCGCATCTGGGGTGTCCGAGTGTCGGCTCGCAACGATGCTTCGCCGCCAACCAGATAGCCCTCACAGGACCGACTCATTAGCTACTAATAGCCAACCGCAATGAAGGAATGTCGACTCCACCGACGGCCGGAGCTCGAGATCAATCTAGCACCGAACATCCCATGACGCCCACAACCATGCTCAAGGCCATCCACAAGTCCACCACGAAGTCCGAGCCGCCGGTTCGGGTTCCCAACATAAAGTTGGTCGTGAACCGAACCGGCGAAAGCAAAACGACAGGAAAATAAGGCTCAATGAAGCATTCCTCCTTTACTCTGAAAGTGAGATACCTCGCCCGATGTTCACTAGCCAGCTTGAAATGTACCAATGTCAAGTGAAGTCTGCCGAAGTCTTCGCACCTCCTCGCCGCACCAAGGACTCACCATATTGACCGTAGAATCGAGGAAAACATCCGGAAAAGATCCACCCTTTATGAATCAGACCGCTTCTTGATCTCTCAGAAGCCACGCCTTCCATCCGCAATCCTCTACCAACCGCAAGAAAGGAGTAGACGACTGTGGAACCCGTGCCGACATCATGTCGGACGATGAAGGACCAAATGTGCCATCAAATAGGTATATGGGAGCTCTACCCGAACGGAAGGAATACGTGATGATGGCTCGCCCTTTCTCGAAAGTAAACGCCGACCATATGCCGCAATCCACGGTGAATATTGGCCACCATTACCGAAGGAGAGAGAGTTCCTTCTGTGGGCAAGTCAACCGCAGGTAAAGGACCTCCAAAGGTAAAGCATCATCGATTGATATGGAACCACACATTTCTTTAGCCGATTGCAAGATAGCCGGCTAGAAGAGTTGTCACCGGATAGGCTTTACCGCATGCCACGTAAAGGTTGCAAATTTGGTCCCCGGGAAAACCATCTTCGGCGAGCCGAAGCGTAGGAGTTAGCTTCGACCTCTCGATCGCTTCATTAACCTTCAAGGAGTGAGCGTGACAGCCACATATTTCCGCCGATTTGTCCTCCAAATGCCGGAACAAATAATTGGCAACCGCCTGCACTCACTTGCAATTTCCTTTGGCTAAGGTTCGATTGGGCCAGAGCTATATAATAATGACAAGTGAGATCCCATAAAGTCTTGTAACGATCGGGCGTGTGTTCCTTCAGCCGGCTCAGTTCCTGATTGGAAGGGAAATACTCCTGATACAGCATCTTCCCCATGGGTAGACCTGAGATACGATACATCTCATGTAAAGCCAGCCCCAACTCGCCATGTTTGGTGAAAAACGTATTCAAATCTGGATTATAGAGCTCGAATAAGGTGAAGAAATGGTTGGCGCTGATTGGAAGACCATACATGGTGGCACGAATCGCTGAATACAGGCCGCAAGCACGAAGTTCTCCATCCCATCGGTTGAGGACGTAGTTGGTCAGGCGACCCCACCAATGTTTACTTGATGAGTGAACCCAACCGTAAAATCTATGACTAGATGATGGCATCTCTCGCCCCAACGTAGCGGTATGCATTCTTCCAAGTCGGCAGAACAAAAGCTCATCACGGGCGTGTGTCCAACCCCACAATTCCGGACGGCGTCGATGATACGATTCCCCGCTGGAACCTCGAACCGCCGCCGGGTAATAAATCCGCAATGGATATGATCATGTTCTCGTCGACGCCAAGACATACGGTGTCACAAAGATGGCGCCCGAGATCGGTCAATGAGAGCCGACGAGGTATCCGGGAATATACAAAGGACCTCCACATCCGTGTTCAACCACCGCCACTCGATAAAAGTCAGACCGATCCTTAACTAAGTCACCAATAGATAACTGCTTTTCGCAGCGTTCGCTGAGCCGGTATCTTTACAAGTGGCGATCGGTGACTAATAACTGAGAATGCGGAACTCCCTCAACTACACCAATTGCCTCCGCCGATGTACCGGTGCAAATCGAGGCGAGATAAAAATCGCGATCGCTACACGCGGAATAATATTCACTATGGCGCCCGCCAACCGCATAAGTCGAAAAGCCCCGAGGAATAATCAACTAAATCGAAAATATTCGCTAGTAAAAGGCGCTGAATTCATCTTACATAGATTGAGTCACGACCTTATAACGGGTATGACGATTTCATCCGTATCGAATACCCGGAGAACGATAAATATAGTCGCATAAACAAAGCGCAATATATTCCGCTCTACGAGCAAGGGTACGGTATGAAATCGCCCCGCTAAAGATATCGAGACGGGTGATGACCAAGCAAAACCAATCAGGAAGCGCCGGTCCCCACAAAGGAGGATTTCGCTCTTCCCAATCGCCACAAAGGAGAACGGCGGGTCATAACGAGTGTACACAATCTGAAGCGCCGGTCCCCACAAAGGAGGATTTCGCTCTTCCCAATCGCCACAAAGGAGAGCCGGCGGGGATACAACGATATATATAATGAAGATGATGACACCGTGCACCACCAAAAAGGAGGCGGCATTCACACGCGATGCGAAGTTGATCGACCCTTTGAGCATGAGATCTTCGCGACGACATCGAAAACCGCAAAAGGACAAAATAAAGTCGATATGCAGCTTGAAAATCAGCAATTCAAAGAAAAGAGGCTCGCTTGGTCGTCGGCTCATGTCAGCGATCGAGGCACCAACGGTGCCCCGCTCAACCGAGACCAAGAGCAAGCACGCCTAAGCGAAAAAGGGCCGACAGCCATGGACGGCGTCAAATACCGGCCACGGGCGCGTACGCAGTACCGGGCTGCCGGGCGCCGCTCAAAGACTTCGCAATGGGCGCTGGCGCGGCGTTAGCGAAATGGGTTCGGGCCGCTGGCGCCGCTTCAAAGACTTCGCAACGGGCGCGGGTGGTTACGCAGCGAATACCGAAGAAATGGCTGGCGCTGGCGCCATGCCGGAGCCGGGCACTTAGCGCCGTTGCTCGCCGCTCAGGCCCTCGCTTCTTCCTCGCGTCCACGCCACCGCACGCACAAGAAAAAAGAAAGAAAAGAAGAAAAGAATTTACAAAACCCTCGCGGCACATACCTCGCTGATCAAGGAGACAAGACGGCGAGAGGAGATGCAAACAAAAAAGGGGAGGGGGCCGCCTAGGTCAAAAAGAAGGAGGATTTATGGGTATTTATAACAACTCCATATGGACCCAATCCTTTTGAATAAGGAGTCCTATTTGGCAACAAGTAGGAATTCTAATTGAACCCAATTGATATCCAAAGGAACCAAATCAGTCCCTAATTAGGAGTCCCGATTAGAACCTTATCCGATGTCAAAATAGTGCCAAATCAGTCCGCTGATTGGTTTCTACTCCCTCCGCTATATTTGGAAAGATTCAAGGTTTATTCAACAGATAACACCTCGCTGAAGGCCCTCGACGCATCAACGCTACGCCTAATCCTACTCCAATCAGATTACGAGTATAAACTATTTCCCAATTTGTCGAAGTTCCCAAGAATATTTCCACAAAAATATTCTTAGGGATAACTCGACAGCGGATCACATCGACGCATCAACGCTACGCCTAATCCTACCCAATCGATTACGAGTATAAACTATTTCCCAATTTGTCGAGAAGTTCCTAAGAATATTTCCATAAAAATATTCTTAGGGATAACTCGACAGTGGATCACATCGACGCATCAACGCTACGCCTAATCCTACCCAATCGATTACGAGTATAAACTATTTCCCAATTTGTCGAAGTTCCTAAGAATATTTCCATAAAAATATTCTTAGGATAGCTCGATCGTGCGGATCACATCGACGCCGATCAACGCGTCGCCTAATCCTACTCCAAATAGGATTACGAGTATAAACTATCTCCTAATTTTCAACGAGAAGTTCCTGGAGAATAAACCCATATTCTTAAGGATAACTCGTAATATCCATAATCTGACGAGGCATGAAGGGCATGTTGACACCGGACAAAGTGCCTAGTCTCGAAGAAGCTTCTCCCGCTGTGGATAATCATATCCCAACAACAGTCAACGCGTCGCACTCGCCGATTGAAGACTAGGACGATCGTTGAAGGCCAAATGGACTCCTGTTTCGACAAGGAATCCTCGGAGGATACTTCCATGAAAGGGTTTTCCCTCCCGCTTTGGTCAAGCCAACAACACACGAGATGATGGAAGAATTAGCCGATTGAAGGTCATAAAATTCCACGATTCGACACTACCAACGGTCGCCAACAAGGAGTTCGCCGATATATGGAGAAGTCCGAAGTCCGATGGTTAGTCAAATAACAACCAACCAACACGAAGTTACAAACAAAACTCACCCACCAATCAAGATTTCAACAAGCGTCGACAATAAATGCAGCATCGCGGTCTTATCAGAATCCTACAAAGCACCGATGATCCGAAAGACTCAAAGATTTGAAGCTAACCTTGGGACCCTCTCACGATCAAGGTCGAACTATCATGTCCAAAGTATTCCGTGCTCGCCTATAAAAGAACGAGATCAAACACTTTGGAGGGGTATCTCAGAGGCGCTGAAAAATACTTACAAGATCCTCGAAACCAACTCGTGATGGGAAGTCGGCTAATGACAACCCATCGGATGATAATGACGCCGAATCGTTAAGATGCTAACCCGACGGAAACCCACAGCCACAAGCACGGCTTAAACCGGACTTGAACAGACGATCGGATTTCAGATCGCTGAACCGAACAAACCAAGAGTTAGTCCCGAACCAAATACGACGGAATCTAAGTCCCGAGAAGACCAAGAGTCAATAGGCGTGGATTTAAACCCTAAGATCGAGAAAACGGGAAAAACGGATACAACTCTACCAACTGGCCGAAGTTACCTCTACCAAGTGGTTTATGGCTCGTTACTCATGGTCGGAGCCACCGCCAATCCTGCTGGTGCCCGCCAACTTGGCTGGTAGGGTTCGCCAAGTGGCCGGTTATTACGCTCTATTCTATAAATAGGGGTTTTTCTTCATTTCGAGAGGTGGATCGTATCGGATTTCGTGAGGGCTTGGACTTCGGCCGATTTTGGGATTTTCTCAAGAATTCTCGCGAGATCTACGAAGTCGCTGTTGCAACGCTTCGCACCGGCGATCACAAGTTCGGCCTACATCGATATTCAATCGCAGGTAAACGAATTCGGCCGCTACGTATCAGCCGTGATTTCTCCTAGTAGATTCATCACCCTACGCATCCTCTCCTTCATGAGTGCGATCCCCAAAGGCATCCTCTCCTTCGTGAGTGTGATCCTTAGGCGCTTCGCTTCCTTCGTGGAACGAGCCCTCTATCGCCGTCGCCTGCAACCCGGTTTCCACTGATCGAATTGCGCCGTGGTCCACTGACGCATTCAAGTCCCTAAGACAGCGAAGAACCCATTACAAGCGAGGATCCCGATAAACGGATCCGAAGCGCTTGTTCATTAAAGGAAAAGTTGTAATTTTCGCTTTTCATTGTATGCCTTTAAAATAAAAGGCAATTTCTTTTGAATTTTGTTGTAGGCCCAAGAAGTCAGAAACGAATTCAAGCAACAATGAATACAAAACCGACTTTTACCGCGAACAGTAGCTATCCAATAGAGAAGGAGTATATCATGGGTGGTGACAGTAGTGTATGCAGTGGTGGGTTTGAGATCAAAGTTCGTGAAAAGATTGAGTAATCAGATTCGCTTAAGATTTCCCCGAATCAAGCCGATGTGAATATGTTCCCACACAAAAACATGGACATCTCATTCCATTCGGTGTACCGACATGGTAGAAGCTAACTGAAAATAATCGGGCACATTAGCTGGTGGCTCTTCAAGTCCCGTAAGATCTCGGTGTGGAAGGTGATTATCACATTTTAATTACAAATTTATACCCTAATTACCTATTTTATATGAATAAATATCCTCAATAACTATTTTTATCTTAATTTGTAGGCTTATGGAGTATTATTGAATAAGAGCCCAAATGAAGATTATTTCAAGCCCAAACCGGAGCCATCCAAATTACCGATTCTCAAAATTTTATCACAGAAGGATTTTGATAGAAATCAATTTAAATGATATATATTCAAGTATTTGAAGGCCAAGTTAAATTCTAAGAAGCCCAAGAGCATTTAAGAGAAGCCCAAGAGTCTTAAAGGAATTAAATACAAAAGAAATAAACCCACAAAGCCCATCTCTCAAGGATTAAATCAATGGTCTAGATTATTTGAGAGATCCTATGGCTATGAGGGTTGTTTAGGGGCTAACCTAAATCCTATGGTTGTGAGTGTTACTTGGGGCCAAGGCAAATCCAAAGGTTGTGAGAGATTCTTGTTATCTATAAATAGAGAGGTAGAGTGAGGGCTTGAGATTGTGAAATATTTTGTAAAACTCTATTTGGAGAGGAGGGTTACTCTTAATTGAGAAGACCTTCCAAAAATTATAACTTTTGTTACACAATAAATGAAATTTTTATCCCTTTCAATTTTCTCTTCTAATCCAAGGACCAAAAGGAGGATTAGATTAAGATCGTGAGTTGTTGGTTTTCCTTTTATTTCTTCTTTTTCTTTCTTGTTCATTTAATTGCTTTGTAGCTTAGATTTACTTTCATGAAATTTAATTTCATGCAATTTACTTTCATGCAATTTACTTTCATGCAATGTATTTAATTCTTGTATTTACTTTCTAGAATAGATTTTTCTTTCCTTTAATTCACCTT
>CM022704.1:48065015-48100015 GCA_012295165.1 Asparagus setaceus
TTTCGGTTGGTATAAACTGTCCGATGAGAGACGAATTCGATTTGCCAAAATGAAGCTGGTGGGTCAAGCTAGGCAATATTGGTCTAACGTTGAGAAGCTGATGATTCTTAGGAGGCAAGAGCCCATACAAACTTGGGATGAGATGAAATTGAAACTCCAAGAAAAATACTTGCCTGTGTCATATAAGCAACGCCTGCTCGATCAATGGCAGCGCTTGACGCAAGGTAATCGGCCAGTATCAGAGTATATCACCAAATTTGATGAGTTTCTGGTTAGGTGTGGCGAGAATGAGTCTGACACTGTAGTCTTGTCTAGATTTTGTTCGGGACTTAGGGAAGATCTTAGGCGTGAACTCTTTGTGCGAGACATCTCCACTTTAGAGCAAGCCTATCAGCTTGTCCAAGATTTAGATCGATCACAAGGTTCTCCTTTCACTAGGCGCGCATATTATGGGAATAACCCTAACAAATCCGTCACTGTTAAGTCCCCACTTAGTCAACCCCAGTCTCAATCCCGCACTGGACCTAGTACCTCTATGCAGAAGCTAGATGATAAAGGCAAGGGAGTTTACAGCGAGTCACCTAGATCGGCTCAATCTACTCGATGTTTTAGGTGTTAAGGGTTTGGTCATGTTGCTGCTCAGTGTCTGAGTAAAACAAAAACCTTAATTGTTGAAACCCGATCGGACAGCGACCAGGATGACTTAGAGGAAATTGTCCACAATCCTGATGAAGATGTTTGGGGGGATGAATCTACCGAGGCCATCTTAGGATGTCTTTTGAGCGTGCCTACACCATCGATCAACAAAGTAGGCGAAGTTTCCCGTCGACTTACTGTTGTAAGGTGCGCATTAGCTCAACCTAAGGATAGCGATGACTGGCGTAAAACTATAATTTTCCACACAACCACAAAGATCAATGACAAGAATTGTCGAGTCATAATTGACAGTGGGAGTTGTGTCAACGCCGTCGCCTCCAACATGGTGACTGTACTCGGATTGACGCCTGTTCCCCATCCTCAACCATATAAAGTATCTTGGGTGAATACTATGTCAATTGAGGTCAAAGAGCGATGTCTTGTTACGATCCACTTTGCTACTTATTCGGGCAAAATATGGTGTGACATTGTTACCATGGATGTTGGCCACATCATTCTAGGTAGACCCTGGATATATGATCTAGATGTCACTATCTATGGACGATCAAACACTCATTCATTCGTCCATAATGGAAAGAGGATCAAATTAGTCCCATCACGACCTGCCCCTCTACCTGCTCCTAAACAGACCGATTCCTCCAATCAAAGGGGATTAAATTTGATCAGCTCCAAGTCTCTGGACAAAGAGGTTGCTAAAGGGTCTACCGTTGTTGCCCTTGTTGCTAGGGAGGTTTCCCAGAACTCCCAAGAGCATATTCCTTCAGTGGTAACTCTAATATTAAAGGAATTTGCAGATGTTTTCCCAGAAGAACTCCCGGACGCTCTACCCCCGATGCGTGACATCCAACACGCTATAGATTTTGTTCCTGGATCTACTCTTCCCAACTTGCCTCATTACAGAATGAATCCAACCGAGCATGTCGAACTCAAGAGGCAGGTTGAAGAACTGTTGACTAAGGGGTTCATTAAAGAGTGTTTGAGTCCGTGCGCTGTGCCGGCATTACTAATGTTATGGTCATAACCACTAATCAGTGATTAAGGGGAAAAACCAAGTGCTGACATGGATAAACGCTTGCTTGTCAACGAGGAGCGACACGAACCTCCACACCACCACCCAGTGGCGGCTCGCACTACCGACTCGCCACGGTCCATTAAACGACTATCGCCATAGCCGACGCGAAAGGCAATGCAGGTCGGCCCATCAACAACTCTCTCCCGCGGACGACGCGAAAGGCGGTAACAGTCGTCCGCCCAGCCAATTGACTGCCTCGGAACCATTCTACGTCACTCATCCCCCCGGATGACATGGGGACGACCAGCTATCGCCTTCTAACTGCTAGTCCGCTCGGACGACACGAAAGGCGGTGCTAGTCGTCCTTCCAACCCGTTACCCATTATAACCCCTTCCAACCGGCCGCCGCCTCTCCCGACACGCGGCTTAATCTAGGCCCTTTTCAGCACCCGCCCTTCCTGAACAACGCTGAAGGCGGCACTAGTCGCCCCTTCACCGATACCCCGGACGCCAAGAGGTCAGGCGAGTCGGCCACACCCTCCAGCCCCTCTCATCCTACTGGTTCCTCCGCCGAACGACGGTTATACAAGATTTCGAGCCCATCAACATCGTGATTAAATGCACCGATGCCCTTTAACTCCCCGCCTCTCACAAGATTAAGGCACCTCGACCCATGCAGCCTACATGCGCCGTCAATCCCATCCCATTAATGGCGAATAGACCACACAAACCCTCAAATTACTCGCAATTTGACACCTGTAAAGGCCAGCCACCATAGCAGATAAAGAAAATACTCAGCCAATCACTGGCTCACACGTGGAAGAGAGGGCTGACTCATCGGTGGTTCCTTAACCGATGGAAAGATAAAAATACCCCCACAACCCTAGGTATAAGTAGCAACGTGAACAGCGAACCAAGTAAGTGATTTTTTCTGAGTGAATTCCTGTTCCATTAAATTTTCTCTCCCCATTACTGACTTGACCATCGGAGGAACCACCGGAGATCCCAACTCCGCATCTTCCACAAGTCCCCCTTTATTGTAGGCGAATCCTCGACCGAGCAATACACCGGCATTAGGATAGAAGGCGGACTCCGCCTCTTAAAAGCTAAACTCACCAGGTTAGTGGATCGTGATTATATACATCATCAGCCATGCCCACCATGGGGCCTCCTTTCTTCTTCTTGTAGTCATGTCCAGTGGTGATGATCTTTCTGGGTCGGGGAACCTACCAGCGGGCTATGTCACTCAAGCCCAACTCTAGGAATCCACCGAGAAGATTACCCAAGCCATGCAAGCAACCATGCAGACTCAGCTCAAAGCTTTTACGGATGAACTCTTCACTCGCCTCAAGGGCGCTAAAAGCCATCCTAACGGATTTAACCATCTCCGCCAGCCGCCATTCCACCGCTCAAGGCGATCGCCGTTTCGTCTTGAGGCAAATCCCGCTCCCGGAGACTCCTCACATTGATAAGTCAAGGAGGGATCACCAAGAGCGCGCCGCCTCACCCCTGCAGAGGCAACCGGCTCAAGGCGCCAATTCAAGACGCCATCCCCTTGCCTTCGACTTCACCGACGAGAGCCCTGCTCCTAGCCAAGGCACAAAGGAACCAAAGAGTACGTACCGAGACCTAGTACCGTGTTCAAGGCGCCACTCCCAACCACTCCACCAGCCAAGCAGCGACTACAATCAAGTGTACTGTACCAGTCGCCGACGCCATCTGAGGGAACACTCCCTTCACCGACTTATCATGAGCTACCGTAGAAGTTCAAGATGCCGACGATGGACAAGTATGGGGGTGATAGAGACCCGGCCGAGCATGTGCAAGACTACCACAATACCATGATCATGATGCAAGTACCGGAAGCGACTATCTGTCGCTGCTTTCCCGTCACTTTGACAGGGAGCACCAAGCTTTGGTGGAATTCATTGGAGAAGAAGTCCATCGAGCTTCAAGACTTGAGCCGAAGTTCATCCACCATTTCCTCGCCAATGTAGCCAAGCCGCCTCCAAGGTGCTCTCATCCGCACTCAAGCAAGAACGGGCAAGAGCCTCGTGGCCTACATTAAGAGATTTCAGCGAAGAGGCTAGAAGTCGAAGATCAAGGAAAAAGTCATATGCATGCGGCTCGTGGCGGTTAATTACGACCCTCTCTTGTCTAAAGCTCCTCAACAAGAAGCCCATCAAAAGTTATGAGCACTTGATGTCCAAAGCCCATGCTTACATAAACATGGAAGAAGCGGCTACAAGATCGCCACAGAGGCCGAAGTCCAAAGAAGACGGCCACGACTATTTTGGCGCCCCCACTGCAGCTGCTGCCTCATCATCCTCCTCCTCACCACCACCTACGCTGCCCGCCACCCTCCCGCTAGGTCGGCCCTGATCCACCTCTAAGGAAGAGCCCAGACATATCCCAAGGAATCCTCCTCCCAAGAACAACCGCAATGATCGGTTCGACAGGAGGGAGGACAGAAGAGAGCAGACGCCCCTCCAAGATTTACCCCTCAACACATCCGCTGGGTCCCGGACAAGGCCCAGAGGGAGGGCTCCTCCACCCCCTCTCCACATGAGGACGGACCCAAACAAGAGAGATCCACGACGATTCTGCCGATACCATTAGATCACCACGACACCCGAGACCTGCCGTGGTCCTCCAAGGATATTGAAGACCTCATTCAGAGAGGCTTGAAGAACTTGATCTACCGAGCAAAGATCCCAAGAGGGACGCACCACGCACTGCCAATCTCCCCACTCCCACCCAACCTGCAGCACGTGGCTTGGACAAGGAGTCTGGGGTTATCAATACCATCACGAGGTCCCACTTTATGAGGGGAGTCCAACAACTCCCGAAAGAGGTATGCCAAGCACGCTTTACGAGTGAATAGCTGTGACAAGAAGCATAAGGCAGATGTGTCCATCTCTTTCAGCGAGGCCGATTTGGAAGGAGTCGAAACACCTCATGATGACCCCATCGCCATATCGGCCGACATCTACAGCCTTCAAGGTGAAGAGGATCATGATCGACACCGAGCTCGCCGATATATTGTTCTTGGACGCTGCTCAACCACATGGGTATTGATGTGTCCAAGCTCTACCGGGTCCCCCGACGCTTTCACTCGGACATTCTCGCCTCCGAGGGACAAATCACCCTTCTCCCCGACCGGGTAACCCCATACCAATCGACCGCTGACGCCAAGTTCAGAGTGATGGACATCAAGTCGGCATAACGCCATCTGGGTCAACATCCTCCACCACTTATGCAGCCATCCCGCCCACCTATCATCGATGATCAAACCCCACATCAAGAGGAGTCGATAGTCCGGAGTGACCGAAGGAAGCCCGAGCTTGCTATGCCCTCCACCAAGGGAAAAGGAGTCATGACCGCCATGCCTATCGAGAAGACGGCTCACCATTTTAAGGAGAAGACGGAGCGAGAGGACGACTGCTGAGGACCTCCATGAGATCCCCATCGACCACAAGGGCGAGAAGACACTCAGGATCGGGTCTAGCCTCTCGGAACCATTAAGAGGTGCGATAATTGCTTTTTTTTTATCTAATCTTGATGTGTTTGCTTGGGGTCCAGAAGATATGCTGGGCATTTCACCCGATGTCATTTGCCATGAGCTCTCCGCCGACCGACACGCCGCCGCCTCGACGTAAGAAGAGGCACTGGGCCCGAGTGGCAAAAGGCGGCCGCAGAGGTTGAGCGCTCCTCGAAACCGACTTCATTCGAGGTCCAATATCCCTAATGGTTGTCCAACGCCGCCCTAGTGAAGAAATCTAGCAGCAAATGGAGGACGTGGTGTCGACTTCACCGACCTCAACAAGGCGTGCCCTAAGGACGCCTATCCCTCTCCCCGCGATCGATCACTGGTGGACGAAGTGCGATATCACCCGAGCTTCTTGATGCTTTCGTGTTACAACCAGATCCGCACATGGAACATGATCGAGAAGACGCCCTTGTCACCGCCGGCACCTTTTGCTACAAAGTCATGCCTTTTGGTCTCAAGAACGGCGGCGACTTATCGAGGTCTGGTCAACAAGATCTTCAAGCCCCTACCAAGCATGTGGAAGCCTATGTGGATGACATCTTGGTGAAGTCGACTCAGAGTGCTTCACATTGTCAATTTAGAGGAGACCTTCGCCACCCTCCGACGCTACCGCATGAAGCTCAACCCGACTAAATGTGCTTTTGAGGTACAATCGGGAAAGTTTCTAGGATTCATGATCACCCAAAGGGGCATTGAGATCAATCCAGAGAAGATAGAAGCCATTGAGCGACTTCCCGAGCCGCGCACCATGAAGGACATTCAGAAGCTCAATGGAAAGATAGTCTGGGGCCTTCCAAGTCACTGAGAGAAGCCTCCATTTCTTCAAAATACTTAGGGGGGCCAAGGACCCCAAGAAGAAATTGGAGTGGACCGAAGAGTGCTGCGCCGCCTTCAGAGAACTCAAAGCTTACCTGAGCACCAAACCGCTCTTGAGCCAACCAGTGGAAGGGGAAACCCTGTACCTATACTTAGCCATCTCACCTGAAGCTGTGAGCTCAGCGCTTGTCCGAGAGGAGGACCACATCCAGAAACCGGTTTACTATGTCAGTCGGATCTTAAGAGTAGGGGAACTGAACTACCCCTTGGTCGAGAAAGCATCCTTCGCCCTCATCACCATTGCTCGCAGACTTCGTCCGTACTTTCAAGCACACCCTATCATTGTGCGGACGAGCCTTCCGCTAAAGAAGTCCCTAGGGAGTCCCACCACATCTAGGAGGATGGTTGCGTGGTCGATCAAACTCAGCGAGTATGATGTGCAGTCCGAGCCCAGGACCACCATTAAGGCGCAAGCTTTGGCCGACTTCCTTATAGAGTCCACCTCGCTAGATGGTGAACCAGATGACCCCACCGTCCCTGCTCAACCGACATCCCCCAAGCGGATCGGGCAGGCCGCAGCACCTCCCCCGTGTCACGAGCCTGAGAACGACTCCCCTGAAGTCGCCTCTTGGTGGGAGTTGAAGGTGGATGGATCTTCAAGTGAAGCAGGGAGCGGGGCCGGTGTCGTCTTACGCAGCCCCGAAGGAATAATCACAGAACAGTCCATCGCCTTCAAGTTCCCCACCTCGAACAATGAGGCCGAATACGAAGCCCTCATCGCCGGCTGCGGAGTGCCTGGCGGCCGAGGCGAGAGCCTAAGTGTCGGCCGACTCTCAACTGGTTGTTCACCAAGTTAACGGCAAGTACGCTGCCAAGAACAAGAGGATGGCGGTGCAGGGAGATTGGGACCTGCTTGCCCGGCCCGACTTCGAGAATCGTCCAAGTCCCTCGCCCTTAGCGCTCGGCGGGCCTTGTCGGCTTCGTGTCAACCAGCTCCATGAGTAGCTCCGGACCCATCTTTGCCGACACACTCCTACGTCCCAGCATTGCCGAAGCTCCCTCAGACGTCATGTAGGCAGATACTCCCCATGAGTGTTGCTAGATGGACCCTGTCATCCAATTCTTGATCGCCGGCTTTTTACCCACAGACACGGCCGAAGCAAAGAGTTTGCAGAGGACCGCCCGCCGTTACCTCATGATTGACGGCCAGCTCTACCGGTCGTCCTATCAAAGCAGCGGAGTAGGACCCCATCTTCGATGTCTTCGACCGACCGAAGCTGATTATGTTTTGAGAGAAATCCATGAAGGCATCTGTGGCAACCATCCGGGGGTGAGAGCTCTCGCCCAGAAGACCATACGCCAAGGATATTATTGGCCGACCATAGTGGCCGACTCCCGGAAGCTCGTCTCCAGATGCAGGAAGTGCCAACTCTTTGCAGAGATCCCCAGAGCTGCCGCAACAGAGCTGACCTCTATCTTCAGCCCCCTTCCTTTCGCCCAGTGGGGCCTGGATATACTGGGGCCACTCCCCCTTTCCTCTGGGCAACGCAAGTTCCTGATAGTCGCCATCGACTACTTCACCAAGTGGATTGAAGCCGAGCCTTTGGCGAAAATTGGGGAGAGCAATATTACCGGCTTTGCTTGGAAGTCAATCGTATGTCGGTTCGGCGCCTCCCTCTCATTCATCACCGACAACGGTATCCAATTTAGCAGCGGGGGATTCCAAGATTTTTGTGAAGAATGGGGGATCAAGCTCAAATTCACTTCGGTAGCCCATCCCAAGTGCAATGGACTGGCGGAAGCTGCTAATAAATGCATCCTCCAAGCTCTGAAGAAGAGGGTCGACAAAGCAGTCGGCAATTGGGTCGAAGAACTACCGAGCATCTTATGGTCATACAGGACAAACCACAAGAGTTCAACTGGAGAAACTCCATTCATGCTGACTTATGGAGCAGAAGCGGTAACCCCAGTGAAGGTCGGCATGCCCACCATCCGACTCCAACATTTTGATGAGAAGGTAAATTCCGCTGGACTTTGGATGCAACTGGACTTGGTGGATGAGATTCGAACGACCGCTCTACACAGATGATTATCACATTTTAATTACATTTTTATACCCTTATTACCTATGTTATATGAATAACGATATTACTAATAATCATTTTTATCTTATTTTGCAGGCTAATAAAGAAATAATGAATAAAAGCCCAAATGACTCAAATTCTCTGAATTTCTACCAATATTTGAAGCCCAAATCTGAAGACAAACAAAGGCCCAAGATACCAAATTGACCCAAGAGAAATTCGTGAAGAAAAATCAAGGAAAAGACAAATTAGGTTGGGAACCAATCGGTTGACCAACGGTTGGCCAACCGGTTAATCGGTTATAACCGACGGCCAACCGACGGTTCCCAACAGATTCAATTAATGGTGGATTTCTCTTCCTTTTGGCTAGGTTTGATCCAATGGTTCACATCAACTCCGTTGGGCTATAAATAGGGTGAAGGTGAGTGTTTTGAGTGTGAAATATTTTGTAAAACTCCATTTGGAGAGGAGGGTCACTCTTCATTGAGAAGACCTTCCAAAATTGTAACTTTTGTTACACAATAAATGAAATGTTTCACCTTCAATTTCCTTTCTCTTCTTCTAATCCAAGGACCAAAAGGAGGATTAGATTAAGATCGAGGAGTTGTTGGTTTCTATTTTATTTCTTTTCATTTTCTTCTTTATTTTCTTGTTTGTAGAATAGATTTACTTTCATGCAATTTACTTTCTCAATTTACTTTCATGCAATTTAATTCCTTGCAATTTACTTTCATGCAATGTATTTAATTCTTGTATTTACTTTCTAGAATAGATTTTTCTTTTCTTTAATTCACCTTGAGGCTAGAACCCTCTAGGAATTACCCTTTTCTAAGTGTGGAGCTAATATTAGGTGGGATCCTAGAGATTGTTTGAAACTAGCTAACAAATCCAACTCATTTTCATGAGATTGAGATAAGCTAAGTGGATCTACTCTAGATTCCTCATATCTTTAATTAATCCTCCATACTTTACCTTCTTTATTTTCCTCTTATCCTTGTTTTTCATTTGTTTGTTATTTTCCTTTATTTTTGATTTCATTGATTTTACTTCTCTCTCAATCTCATATTCCCTCCATGTGCATATAATCTCAAACCTAGTTTTGTTATTATTTGCACATAATCACAACCACATTCTCAACTTTATTTTCTCCTCTTTTGCACATAATCCACAATCCACTCTCTTTTATCTCTCCACATCCACTTTTACCATTTTCTCACTTTCATTTTATTTGTACATAAACTCCTAATTGTCACGCGCATAATTTGGGAACCAAACTTGAGCAAAACTCTCCCTACTTCCCGTTCCTCGTGGGATCGATAATCTTTTATACTATAACTTGATAAATGTTGTATACTTGCAACTTAGGAGGTAATCATTTATTTCCCATCAACAGACAAGTCATCAATCAACAGCGGATCGCCCGATACTACAACAGCAAGGTCCGACCGAGGAGATTTCGAGTCAGCGATCTAGTGTTGAGGAAAGCGGCCATTGACAAGGACACTAGGCGTGGAAAGTTGGCCCCCAATTGGGAGGGGCCCTACACCGTCCTTGAAGAACTACGCCCCGGAACATACCGACTCAGAAGCCCCGATGGGAGAGTCCTACAGCACCCCTGGAATATAGAGCACCTCAGGAAGTTTTTTCAATAATTTTGCATTGTAAATATTGTTCAATCCCTTCCAATACAATTCAGTACTCTACTCCTAATTATTGTTGCTTGTTACAAATTATGCAAGAAATGCTAAAGCAACCGCGCGGCCGAATCCAATGGCAATCGACCCCTCAGCAGCGTAGCGAGTGTAGGGTCGAAAAAATGTTTATTGATTGAATGAAATTGTTACAATCAAATTTTCCCGATTATAGAGGAAGAGGAGATTGATTTGACTCCTCTTTTGTATGGGTTCTTGGTGGCGAGAGGATGCTTCACTCGATGCTCGAGTCGAGGTTGCTTCCCGTTGACGATCGGGCCAGAAGGCTGGATGATCTAGAGGTTGTTGAAGAGGTTCTTGATCTCTCCCCTGCACAGGTGCTTGATTTTCCAAGAGTTCTCTAACTTTTTTGTTTCAGCCAGCCAGCCCTTTCTTCTTTGGGCTTTCAGCTATTTATGTGGGCTTAAAGGGTGTAACTGACCCCTATTGTCACTCTCATATGAGGGTTAATGACCCCTCCCATCGTGCGAGCGGTCAAGCGCCAGTGCGTGTTACGACAATGGCCTCGTGTTTGCTACGATGGCGGCCCGTTGCGGTAATTGTCGGTACTCTGATGCTTGCCCGGCGCATTGCGAGGCGGCGAACCTCGTCGGACCAGCGATGCGCGGCGAGCCTCGTCCCATGGCTGGCGAGCCGTTTCTCGTCGCGAACCTCGTGTTGAGGTCGAGCCTCGCCTCTTGAGCAGTCTTGTTCAAGCTTGCACCGGTCTAGCCGGTTGAGTGTTGAGGTCGAGCTCGCCGCTACCTCATGATTGACGGCCAGCTCTACCGGTCATCCTATCAAAGCAAGGGAGTAGGACCTTATCTTTGATGTCTTCGACCGAATCGGGCCGATTATGTTTTGAGGGAAATCTATGAAGGCATTTGTGGCAACCATCCCGGGCAGAGCTCTTGCCCAAGACCATACGCCAATGATATTATTGGTCGACCATAGTGACCGACTTCTAAGCTTGTCTCGTGATGTGAAGTGCCAACTCTTTGCAAAATCCCTGACGCAACAGAGCTGACTCTATCTTCACTCTTCGCCTTCAGCCCTCGATATATCGGGCCACTCCCCTGCTTCTCGGCAACACAAGTTCTCGATAGTCACACCGACTACTTCACTAAGTGGATTGAAGCCGAGCCTTTGGCTAAGATTGGGAGAGCAATATTACCGGCTTTGCTTGGAAGTCGATCGTGGTGTTTGCTTTCGCCCCCGCCATTCATCACCGACAACGGTAACCAATTCAAGAAATGGCGATTCCAAGATTTTGTGAAGAATGGGGATCAAGCTCAAATTACTTCGTAGCCCATCCCAAGTGTAATGGACTGGCGGAAGCTGCTAATAAATGCATCCTCCAAGCTCTGAAGAAGAGGGTCGACAAAGTAGTCGGCAATTGGGTCGAAGAACTATTGAGCATCTTATGGTCATACAGGACAACCCACAAGGGTTCAACCGGAGAAACCCCATTCATGCTGACTTATGGAGCGTGTTTATAACCCAAAGGAGGTCGGCATGCCCACCATTCGACTCCAACATTTTAATGAGGAGGTAAATTCACTGACTTCGATGCAACCGACTAGGATGAGATTCGACCCATCAGCTTCCGCATGCATGTCATCAATCAACGATCCCGATACTACAACAAAGAAGGTCCCAATCGAGGAGATTTCGAGTCACGATCTAGTGTTGAGGAAAGCGCCATTGACAAGGACACTAGGCGTGGAAAGTTGGCCCCCAATTGGGAGGGGCCCTACACCGTCCTTGAAGAACTACGCTCCGGAACATACCGACTCAGAAGCCCCGATGGGAGAGTCCTACAAAGACTCGAATATAGAGCACCTCAGAAGTTTTTCAATAATTTTGCATTGTAAATATTGTTCAATCCCTTCCAATACAATTCAAGACTCTACTCCTAATTATTGTTGCTTGTTACAAATTATGCAAGAAATGCTAAAGCAACCGCGCGGCCGAATCCAATGGCAATCGACCCCTGAGCAGCGTAGCGAGTGTAGGGTCGAAAAAATGTTTATTGATTGAATGAAATTGTTACAATCAAATTTTCCCGATTACAGAGGAAGAGGAGATTGATTTGACTCCTCTTTTGTATGGGTTCTTGGTGGCGAGAGGATGCTTCACTCGATGCTCGAGTCGAGGTTGCTTCCCGTTGACGATCAGACCGAAGCTGCGGATGATCTAGAGGTTGTTGAAGAGGTTCTTGATCTCTCCCTAGCAGTGCTTGATTTTCCAAGAGTTCTCTAACTTTTTGTTTGACCATACCCTTTCTTCTTTGGGCTTTCAGCTATTTATGTGGGCTTAAAGGGTGTAACTGACCCCTATTGTCACTCTCATATGAGGGTTAATGACCCCTCCCATCGTGCGAGCGGTCAAGCGCCAGTGCGTGTTACGACAATGGCCTCGTGTTTGCTACGATGGCGGCGCCGTTGCGGTAATGTCGGGCCTTTCGATGCTTGGCATTGCGGGAACGGCGAACCTCGTCCGGACGCGATGCGCGAGCGACCTCGTCCCATGGCTGGCGACCGTTTCTCGTGCGAACCTCGTGTTGAGGTCGAGCCTCGTCTCTTGAGCAAGTCTTGTTCCGAAGCTTGCACTGGTCTAGCTTCGGTTGAGTGTTGAGGTCGAGCCTCGCTGCTTGGCGAGTCTCGCCTGAATGTCGAGGTTCACTGCTGTAGGCGAACCTCGGTTGAGTGTCGAGGTTCACTGCTGTAGGCGAACCTCGGTTGAATGTCGAGGTTCGCTGCGTAGGCGAACCTCGGTTGAATGTCGAGGTTCGCTGCTGTGGCGAACCTCGGTTGAATGTCGAGCCTCGCTGCTTGGCGAGCCTCATCACGAATGTCGAGCCTCGGCGCTTGGCGAGCCTCATTTGAATGTCGAGCCTCGGCGCTTGGCGAGCCTCATTCGAATGTCGAGCTCGCCGCTTGGCGAGCCTCATCACGAATGTCGAGCCTCGCTGCTTGGCGAGCCTCATCGAATGTCGAGCCTCGCTTGGCGAGCCTCGTCTGAATGTCGAGCCTCGCTGCTTGGCGAGCCTCGTCGAATGTCGAGCCTCGCTGCTTGGCGAGCCTGCGATGCTAGACGGCGGTATGCTTTCAAACCCGTCGCCGAATTGGACGAATTATATATGGAAATCGACCATCTCGGCGAGGCGAGACCAACCAAACCGTCGGCGGGTTTGGTTTGTTCGGCCATTTTGCCAAATTCCTTCCGGTTTGGGAGATATCGACACTTTTGTCTATTTTGTAAAGTCACGATTCGTGAACTTAACCTTTAGCCGGGCCTGACTTCACTCGGATGGACCCTTAAGCTCTTTTGCTCATTCCGAGTTGCGGTGTAAGGATTAAGGCAATTTTTACTGCCTACAGCGAGGCCCCTAGCTCACTACTCGAGTTAGAAAAACCCAATCGCACTGACCGAATCAAGACAATTTCCTAGTCGAAATCGAGTCAAGCTGACCCTGTTCGCTAAGCAGAGCCAAGAAACCCTTCTCGCTAAACCGAGTTAAGAAACTCTTCTCATTTAGCCGAGTCAATGAACCCTTCTCGCTTAGTCGCGACGGGTGATCTTGCCCGCTTCACTAAGGAAACAAGTCCTATTCGTCAAGTGAAAATAGGGTTATCCGACCTCGATAAATTGAGCTAGGGCCCCCTACGCTCGCTCATCAACTCCGGACGAAGCCACGGCCTCAAAATAGAGATCGGTCTTGTCAAAAAAGACCTAGGCTCCCGGGCCCTAGGCACCGACCTACGCTGGCCGTCTCTACGGAGTCGCCGTCACGGGCCGACTCAGGCTTGCTCTTTATCTCAAAACAGAGATCGGCCTTGCCGAAAAAGACCTAGGCTCCAAGTCCTAGGCACCCGACCTCTGTGAGTGCGTCCTCTCTGAGTGGTGCAACCCTCCTCAGGGGGCGACTCGGGCTTACTCTTTGCCTCAAAACAGATCGGCCTTGCCGAAAAGACCTAGGCTCCCGGGCCCTAGGCACCGACCTACGCTGGCCGTCTCTACGGAGTCGCCGTCACGGGCCGACTCAGCTTGCTTTTGCCTCAAACAGAGATCGCCTTGCCGAAAAGACCTAGGCTCCCAGCCCTAGGCACCGACCTACGCTGGCCGTCTCTACGGAGTCGCCGTCACGGGCCGACTCAGGCTTGCTCTTTGCCTCAAAACAGAGATCGGCCTTGCCGAAAAAGACCTAGGCTCCCAGTCCTAGGCACCCGACCTACGCGGTCGTCCTCTACGGAGTCGTCGCTCCCCCGGGGGCCGACTCAGGCTTGCTCTTCATCTCAAAACGGAGATCGGCCTTGCCAAAGGAATCGCCGATAAAGATCCGGACGTAACGCAAGCCTTAGACGTCCAACTTGGGGGTTGATAGCGGACCCAAATGACCACAGCTAGCGATTGGACCGATTCGGTGGGTCTAAGCCCCACAGGGGCCGGCTTGATTTCGATTAATTTATAATGTTCATTGTAAGCCCCACAGGGGCCGGCTTGATTTCGATTTATTTATAATGTTCATTGTAAGCCCCACAGGGGCCGACTTGATTGCGATTGAGTTAACAATATTCATTGTAAACCCCACAGGGGCCGACCTAATTCTAATTAACAGATGATGCCGATCACACACAAAAAAAAAAGAGAGAGAAGAGCCGAAAATAAATCGAATGGGCAATCACCATCATTGAAATGCAACCTTTCATTGATATTCCAAGCAAAGTTTACAATGGTCTGCGCGACCGAAATACCAAAATAAAAGAGAAATTAAAAATACAAGCCCAAATGGACGTTCTAATCGTCGCTGTCACCACCATCGGTATCTTCGACTTTACCGTCGTCTCCTCTGCTCGCCTCGGCTCCTAAGCCGACGCTCTCCTGAAAAGAGAGGTGCCGTAATAGTTGCAGAAGTTAATGAAAGGGCGCCGAAACGACCTAGGAAATCCGAGTGAAGTACTGCCAAAGGATTTTAAACGTTGGCCCCATGGCTTCATATCAGCACAATAACTCGGAACCCATGGATGCAAACAAAGCTGCCCTTCCTCGGAGAAGCACTCAGCACTCCAACTGTTCCTCGCTGAAATAGACACAGTGACGACCAAGAACCGTGCCCCAATCGCTAGATGCAAACGAGGGGATTTCCCCCCTTCTTCACAGATGATCGGAACAACTGTCGCCGGCACTCTCAACTGGAAACCCCCGGAGATGGTAAGCTCTGAGGAGAGAACCCGCCTCCGCGCCCCAACCATCTTTTGATGAAGCTCGCCGGCACTCTCAGTTTGAGACCCTAGAAATGGCAACTAGAGCCAAAATTTATCGCCAACCTAATGGGAACACGAAGAATAGGAAGTTGTCTCCCCCCTATTTATAACGAAGCCCATAAATGCTAAGCCCCCTCGTAATTAACAGAGGAAATTAAAAATGTGGAACTCGAGGCATCGCCGTAAATCACGTAGTTCAATCGTCAGCCGAAAATCACCGAAACGCCTTTTTATCTCAAATGGGACCTACCGCCCGTCCCAAAAATCTAAGAGTCGGCAATTTGAAAACGGTGCGCCGACGATAGCTGCGCTCCGCTCTAGAAACGAATTGATGCCCCCTCCATGGCCGTCTATGACCATACCGCTCAGTGGTCGACCCGACTCACCTGGGGTCGACCACCAATCGGACGTAAAACTACCAATTAGGTCGACCGAGCTATGATTATCGTTCGGCCCATCTATCATGTCGTACAAACCATAGATGATAGCCATTCAGGCCAAAGTCGTTGTTGTCACAAAGCCTAAAAAAGGGGCATCACAGAGAAAAGAGAGTTTGACGTAGAAAAACGCGAACTAAGCTTTCATTCATAAGTGAAATATATTACCAATGCACGGCGATTTTCTGGCCAAAATGAAATAAAAAGAACGAACAAAGTGCTAGAGCGACCTAATCTCCTCCCTCGTCGCCATCACCCTCTTCCCCGTCCTCGCCCTCATCTTCCTCGTCGTCCTCATCCTCATCGGGGTTGTCCTCGGCGCTAAGTTGCACCCCTGCCCCTCTGGCTTCCAGGCTCTGCAGGACGCGCAGAGAACCCTCCACCCTGGGAGGATATGCGAGATTAGATGTGAGGCGTCCAGAGGAAGGCTGGGCTTTTAAGTAGTGGTAGCCTTAGCGACTGGACAACTCTACTTTCCCCATGGGCCCTTGTCTATACTCTTAAATGACCTCCTTCTTGCCCTCCTCGGCGTTCTGAGCAGGCGGGCCTCGAGGTCGGCGGCGTCGTCCAAAGCTGACCGATGAGCCGCTTTCGACTCGTCCAGCGCGACCCGCAAGTTCTAGCCCTCGAGTCTCGCAGCTTCCAGTTCACTCTCCAGCCCCCCCGACTTGCGCCTTCCACTCCTCGATCCCCCTTTCGGAGCCTTCAACCATCCTCTTCAGCTGGGCGGCCTCTTCCCTCAACTTATCAATGACGGCCGTCTGCTTCGAATGATGAGTCTGGAGGTTAGCAATCGTGGATTGCTTAGCCGCCAGCTCAATCTGCCACTTGGCTCCGACTTCCGCTTTCTCCGCCTCGAGGGCGACCACCCTCTTCTCAGCTTCTCCTTGGCTCACCTTCTCCTCGACAAGCCTCTGTGCCAAGTTGTCGACTACTCTCATCATACATGACAGTCGGTTGAAGAGCTCTTCTCCGACCAGGGCCCCTCAAGTTTGATAACTCAAGAGAGCTAACCGCAAGCCGGTTGAGGGTATTTCCTCTAGGAGCTCCCTATCTTTGGGGAGAGTGAACTGCTCCGAAGCGATGAGCTGCCCCCATCCAGAGAGAAGCACAGAGCCCTCTTTATGGAGGGAATGGCCTGAGACGAACCTGTCACTTGGGGAAGGTTCCTCTCTTGCGGAGTACCCTTCCCACAGATCACCAATGAGCCGAGTTCGAGGTCCTCCACTAACCCCCGACCTCGGCGACCGATGACTAAAAGGAAGCTCTATGCCCAAACTATTGAGCAAGCTCAAGATTTGACCCCAGGCCGGATCATCGAGACGACCGCCTCCTCCCCGACCTCGAGGCTCATCACGAGTCGCCTCTACCTAACCGTCGATAGGGGCCTCCTCGGCCGTGTTTGGGACCCCCAGCTTGTTGGTGAGAATTTAGCCCGACACAGGGGCGTGACTCCCCTCAAATGCGACCTCGTCGGACGGAGGTGAAGAGAGAATTTGCGAAGGTAATACCCCCCAGCAGTTGGAGGTTCCCCCTCAATGCCCTCGGCTTTGTCAGAGGCCCCAGTAGTCCCTTTGGAGGTCGATCCCCTTGACTTCTTCATCTTCTTCTTCTTCTTTGGTTGTGGCCTCCAGAAGTAGGAGCCCTCTTCACTTGCGGCATAGGCGCCCGGCTCTTGAACCTCTCCTCCACTGCTTTGCTCCTCCCGGTGAGCAGTCCTCCTCCCCTAACCCTCTTCGGGAAGTTGTACCAAGAACTTTATCTGCTAGGACCCCACTTTGGGATCCTCAACCCATTGGGAGGCCACCTCTAGTGCCTTTTCTTTTTTCCTCATCGACCCTATTGGCCGAACGAACGATAGCCCCGCCATCCTCAGCGAAGCGTTGTCGAACAGGTTGTAGCCCTTCCGCGATCCTGAATAATGTCGGAATTTTTCCAGGTCGCGCCTCTCGTCCGCTGAGAGGGGAAGGTTTTTTAGGCCGTCATTGTTGATCTCCGGCCACGAACGGCAAGCCAAGACGGCGTCGGCGCTGAAAACCCAGACGAACTTGTTCTTCTAGTCCTTATTCAAATCTGGAATCTCAACAAATCGACCGCCCACATACCCAAAAAAGAAGTGGGCGTCTTTCTTCGTCGCCCTCACCTTGACGAGATTGCCAAAGAGCTGGAGAGTCGGCGTCACCTTCACTCGATGACAGATCACCAAAAATGCCATTATCGTGGCAATGGCGTTAGGGGCGAACTGCATTGGGACACCACTAGCCGCTCCTACAACTTCTTCATGAGAAGGAGCAGGGGCTTATTAAATATGTGCCATGCAGTCCGCGCCTATCCGCCTTCTGGCGGGGAAACCTTAAATTCTCCGTGGAGATCGCATCTCTCATGGAGACCCTCCGATCCTCTTCGTTTCTCGACCGCCAAGACTTGAGCTTGGCAATCCTGTCAACGGGGGCGGAGGTAGAAGCGGCCATGGCGGAAAGCTTTAAAAATTTTGAGTTAAGGAGGAAGAAGGAAACGGATCTTTAGAAGGCGCAAAAAGAAACCCCCAAATAGAGTAAAGGTATATATAGACATCTAAAATGCCCACGTGTCCATTCCTAGACGGCGCCTCAACTTTGAAATCCAACGGTCTGGATTGACGCTCGGATACGAACCGCCTCTTGAAAATTGAAAAACCCACCGCCTTTATGACCCACGTCTCTTCGCTCGAAATTCGAAACGCCTTTGATGGCTAAAGTACCGCTGACGTCAAGCCTTATCCTCTGATGGCTCTCATTTAGCCTAGAAATAAACCAGCTTTTATGCGGACCCGATCGGCCCGGTAGGCCGACCCGATGAACCAACAGACTAAGAACAACCTAAAAACCGACTCGGCTAGCGAGGAGCCATCTCGAGTCGATCATCTTATGGAAGGTTGCACCAGCCATTTAAGCCATGAACGCGACCAAGTCGTGACATTAGGCCGCTCAATCCGCTGAATCGTTTTAGCTATCGAACACAGCACGAGATACAACTATGAGAGCAGAAAGAACTTTTATTGCATTCATTTGTTTGGTAACAAGTAAAAAATATACACACCAACAATTACATGACAGACGAAAACTCAAGACCTAAGCTACTGACCCGAGTCGGCCTCAATCGAGGAGCCGTCACTCGATGACTCTTCCCCCTCTTCCCTCTCGGCCTCGTCATCGCCTAGATCATAGCCGGCTCCCACCGCCTCAAATCTTGAGAGGAGACCTATCTGGCCGGCTATGCTTGGGGGGTATTGGAGCCGACCAGTGACACCCTGATACTCAGGCGGAAGTTGCTTGACCATGAAATCGCTACCCACCTTGCAGGCCAGAGCGACCTCAACCTTCCCCAGCATACTGCATCAGAATTCTTCGATAATGGCCGGTCGGTTTTCCTCTGTTATGGATGACCGATAGTCGCGTGACTCCATATATTTTATCCTTTCTTCTGCCTTACTCAAGGACTCCTTAAGTTGGACACATTCTTCTGTAAGTCGTTGACGGGCAACCGATTCCTCCGCCAACTGAGTTTTGGCGTGCTCTGTGACACGCTTCTCCGGCGACTGCGCCCGTCACCAAGTCGGCGCTCCACAGCGAACCTCGTCCGGATGACGGGCCGTCCCCCACCGTTCTGAAGACGTTGACGAAGTTCTCCGATTTCAACCAACATTTTTGCGTCGGAGGCCTTCAGCTCCGCGATAACTTGCTCCTTAACCCCCGTTTCACGTCGCCAATCATCAAGCTCGACCTGTTTAATCGACAGCTCCTTGATTACTTGATCAAGATCCTCATTGGAGCCGGCCCCAGGGGATAAATGCTTCTTTCGAAGCCTTTCGTAGGCTTGGTAGCCCTGACGCAGCCGACTGAATAGCTCTTGCTCCACCAAACAATCCCTGGTCAAGTAACTCCGCAGGATTATATGCAGGCCAACATCGGGAATCAGCTTCAAAACCTCCCTATCCTCGGGCAAGTTGAACTGCTCTACCGCCTTTCCTTGTACGTAGCTCGACCTTAACACCGATGAGCGGGTGTCCATATACCACGCCGGCCTGTGTCAGGCTTCCCTTCATAACGGCCGATGGGGGAGAGCGTCCCCATCATCAAGTCTCTTACCTTATTCCAATCCCCCTCAACCTCGATCGCGTGATAGGGAGAGGGCCATCCCGCAGGGACAAAACTCGTCCCCTGGCCACCGACCGGCTCCTTTCCCTGTCGGTGAGGGGCACCCCTTGGTAGCCGACCCCGCGTCCCGGCTCTGCATTACTCCCCCGTTGTGTACCGATCCCCCTGGGTGTCTCTCCTGGCACAGCTTCGGGGGCGACACCTGTGGCTCGAAGGCCGACCCCCTCCCCGGCTTCGGCCGATAGCCGGTCGTCCTCCCATTTCCCTGACTCCAGTAACTCCTCTTCCATCGGATGCTCCGCACTCTCTCCTGCCCATCTAGCCCCTCGAGGACCATGGCTAGTCTTCTTTTGCCAAGTTCTCCGGTAACCGGACCCGCCGCCCAAGGCGACACCCTCGGCCGTATGCTCGCGTCCCATAGCAGTCGTCCCCACGGCGACCTCCTCGTCTCCTTCCGGTTGAGACTAAACCCTCTCCAGAGATGACTCACGCCGCTGCCGTTTGGCCGGCCAAGCCAACCCCTCTTCGGGTTCTTCAATGGACCCCTCATCCGAAGCCGACTCGGCCCTCGACATTCTCCCAATTATCCCCCCGAAAGTCACATTATGAGCCATCGCCTCATCTGAAGGGCCGGGAGGGGTGGAAGAAATTTCGTGAAATCGTAAGACCGACTTGTCAAGCAAAGTATCCATTGTACGCGGCCCCGTGTATTGGAGGATCTGCTCCAACTCCCGATGATTCTCGGCCGACAAGGGCTTGGGCTCTAGGGTCTCTCTTCTAATCTCTGGCCAAGACGCACACCCTAGGTTCGAGTCATCCCCCGTGACCCAGACGAACCTATCTTTCCATCCTTTAATCGACTTGGGCAGATCAAGGATAACCTTGAATTCCCCCGACATCTGAAGGTAGTAATGGGGCATCTTATGAACGGTTATACCGACCAAATGGCTTAGCACACTCATCGTTGGCCGAATCGAGAGTCGACGACAGATGACGGTGAAGCCGACCAATATGGCTATCGAAGTCAAGGCCATTTGCATTGAGACACGCCAACTCATCAAACACCTTTCGAGAAAGGGATGCAACGGCAACCAAGGCCCACCAAGTGCTTGAGGTACGAGGAGCCCTCTGCTCACCATGGTCGCATTACGTGAGATGATTTCACGAGCCTCCAACTTGTAACCCTTCGGTATGTCAAACTTCAACGCAAAGACTTCATCTCGCCGGGTGACCTTCAACAAAACTCATCAAGCCGCTTATGACGATCGAATCCATACCGACCAGATCGCCACGGAGAATCGCCTGAGTTCGTGGTTGAAGAAGAAAGCAAATGCCTCCTTCCCCCTCACCGCTCCGTATTTATACGGAGGGACCCACTGACACCGCGCCCTTTCGTGATCAACGGAGGAGATTAAAACCCCACTCCCGAGGCGCCATCTCGGGAGATGAAAAACAGTCCCACCTGTTCCCAAAGGGCCCCACCATCTAGCCCAGAAGGTGAAGCGCCAATGGCCAAGAAACTGCCTACTGACATTAGCCACGTCCCATCAATAGAATGTTCGAACCCCTTCTGAAGCTCTCTCTTTCAGCCAAGGCTATACAACTCGTTTCACTTGGACTCGTTTCCAACCGACTCCAAGCGAAAGGGGCCAACTGTTATGGTCATAACCACTAATCAGTGATTAAGGAGAAAAACCAAGTGCTGACATGGATAAACGCTTGCTTGTCAACGAGGAGCGACACGAACCTCCACACCCGACCCACAGGGCGGCCTGCACTTACCGACCCCGTCACGGTCCATTAAACGACTATCGCCATAGCCGACGCGAAAGGCGGTGCAGGTCGGCCCATCAACAACTCTCTCCCGCGAGCGGCCGAAAGGCGATAACGATCGTCCAGCCCGGCCAATGTTGCCGCCGGGCTATTCCCGTCGCTCGTCCCCGGACAATATGGGGATGACCAGCTATCACCTTCCACGCTAGTCAAACCGGGCGACCGAAGAAGCGGTGCTAGTCGTCCTTCAACCCGTCACCCATTATAACCCCTTCCAACCGATCGTGGCCTCTCCGGAGCAATGCGGCGAATCTAGGCCCCTCTTCTCAGCCACCCGTCCTGCGGGGCGGCGAAGCGGCACTAGTCATCCCCTTCGGTGATTACCCCAGGGGCGCCTCAAGAGGCGTGCGAGTCGGCCACCGGCCTCGGCTCCCCTCTCTCATCCTACGTGGTTCCTCCGCCGAACGACGGTTATACAAGACTTCGAGCCCATCAACATCGCATTAAATGCAGCGTGACCCTTAACTCCCCGTCTCTCCACGGTATTTAAGGCACCTCGGACCCATGCACTCTGGTAGGTCAATCCCATCCCATTAATGGCGAATAGACCACACAAACCCTCAAATTACGTAATTTGACTGTAAAGGCCGACCACCATAGCAGACAAAGAAAATGCTCAGCCAATCACTGGCTCACACGTGGAAGAGAGGGCTGACTCATCGGTGGTTCCTTAACCGATGGAAAGATGAAAATACCCCCACAACCCTAGGTATAAGTAGCAACGTGAACAGCGAACCAAGTAAGTGATTTTTTCTGAGTGAATTCCTGCTCCATTGAATTTTCTCTCCCCATTACTGACTTGACCGTCAGAGGAACCACCGGAGATCCCAACTCCGCCTCTTCTATAGGTCCCCCTTTGTTGTAGGCGAATCCCCTGACTGGAGCAGCGTCACCGGGCATTAGGAGAGAAGGCGGACTCCACTCTCTTAAAAGCTAAACTCACCCGAGGTTAGTGACTGTGATTATATACATCAACAACTAACCCCTAAGAAAGACGGTTCATGGAGAATGTGTGTTGATAGTCGAGCAATCAATAAAATCACCGTGAAATATCGGTTCCCTATTCCCAGGCTGGATGATATGTTAGATATGATGCCTGGAGCCACCATATTTTCCAAAATTGATTTGAAGAGTGGCTACCATCAAATTAGGATTCGTCCAGGGGATGAGTGGAAGACAGCTTTTAAGATGAAAGATGGTCTATACGAGTGGATGGTTATGCCTTTTGGGTTGACAAATGCTCCCAAAGACCTTCATGAAGTTATGACTCGTGTACTACGACCTTTTATGGGTAAATTTTTGGTCGTATACTTTGATGATATCTTAATTTATAGTAAGTCACTGGAGCATCATATTGACCATCTTAATCAAGTCTGTCTCACTTTGAGGAAAGAGAAGCTATTTGCAAATCCCAAGAAATGTGTTTTTATGACTGACCAAGTTATATTTTTGGGATTTGTTGTGTCTTCTCAAGGAGTTTCTGCTGATCCTCAAAAGGTTCAGGCAATTGTAGAGTGGCCCGAGCCCCGGAGCATCCGAGATGTAAGAAGTTTTCATGGGCTCGCAACTTTCTACAGGCGATTTATCAAGGGGTTTAGTGCTATCATGGTCCCAATTACAGATTGCTTAAAAAAAGAGGAATTTCAATGGTCCGACGAAGCTGCCGCGGCTTTCAAAGAAATCAAGCAGAGGATGACCGATGCACCTGTTATGAGACTTCCTGATTTCTCTAAGGTGTTTGAGGTCGCGTGTGACGCCTCGAGTATTGGTATAGGTGGAGTATTGAGCCAGGAAAAGCATCCTATTGCTTACTTTAGTGAAAAACTTAGTGGCGCTAAACTGAACTACTCTACCTACGATAAAGAGTTCTATGCGGTTGTGCAATCATTGTGCCATTGGCGACATTATCTTCTACCGCAAGAATTCATTATTTATTCGGACCATGAAGCCCTTCGGTATCTTAACTCTCAGAAGAAACTCAATGCCAGGCATGCCCGATGGGTTGAATTTCTACAAGACTACACTTATACCCTTAAACACATGGCTAGAGTCGAGAACAAGGTGGCTGATGCACTCAGTCGTCGAGTTTGTCTTCTAAACCAAATGAGTGCGGAGGTAGTGGGTTTCGAAAGAATCAAAGGGGAGTATGAATCATGTCCCGACTTTGGGGAGATTTTTGTTTCTTTAAAAGAAGTGACTCCCGAGATAGATGGATTTCTGCCCTAAGATGGCTATTTATTTAGATTTTGCAAGTTATGCATTCCCCGTACTTCGTTGAGAGATTATCTTGTTTGGGAATTGCATGCAGGAGGCCTTGCTGGTCATTTTGGTTGTGAAAAGACTATATAGGCTGTGGAAACTTTGTTTTACTGGCCAAGCCTTAAAAGAGATGTTGCGAAGTTAATAGGACAATGTCGCACTTGCCAATTAGCTAAGCAACGTAAACAAAATACTGGCCTGTACACACCTCTCCCTGTTCCAGAGCGTCCCTGGCAGGATGTGAGTATGGATTTCGTGTTGGGACTTCCTAAGACTATTAGAAAACATGACTCCATTTTTGTAGTTGTGGATCATTTTTCAAAGATGGCCCACTTCTTGCCATGCAACAAAACGTCTGATGCTTCTAAAATTGCTAGGATTTACTTCGATGGTGTGGTCAAATTGCATGGTTTGCCCAAAACTATTGTCTCTGACAGGGATGTGGAGTTTATGAGCTATTTTTGGAAAACCCTTTGGCACAAGATGGGGACTAAACTTCAGTATTCGTCTGCCTTTCATCCCCAAACTGATGGTCAAACTGAGGTAGTTAATAGGAGTCTAGGCAATCTTTTGCGCTGTTTGGTTGGTGAGAATTAGGAAATTGGGATCTTCTGTTACCCACTGCAGAGTTTGCGTACAATAGCTCCGTCAATAGGTCAGTAGGCATGAGTCCATTTGAAGTTGTGCATGGTTACAAGCCTAGGAAACCTATCGACCTTATTCCCATGTCGCATCATCCTAGGGTGTCCGAGTCAGCAGTTGCATTTGCATCACACATTCATGATTTGCATCAAGAAATCAACAAGAAAATTCAAGAAAGCAATGAACAATATAAGTCCCATGCTGATTTACATAAAAGACATCTTGAGTTTAACGAAGGTGATTATGTAATGACCCGGATTCGCCCGGAACGGTTTCCACTTGGAGCCATCAAGAAATTGCATGCTCAGAGGTCGGACCTTTTAAGATTATCAAGAAAATTAACTCAAACGCTTATGTAATCGATTTACCTCAGATTTGGGATTAGTTCGACATTCATTATTTATTAGGACCATGAAGCCCTTCGGTATCTTAACTCTCGAAGAAACTCAATGCGGGCATGCCCGATGGGTTGAATTTCTACAAGACTACACTTATACCCTTAAACACATGGCTAGAGTCGAGAACAAGGTGGCTGATGCACTCAGTCGTCGAGTTTGTCTTCTAAACCAAATGAGTGCGGAGGTAGTGGGTTTCGAAAGAATCAAAGGGGAGTATGAATCATGTCCCGACTTTGGGGAGATTTTGTTTCTTTAAAAGTGACTCGAGATAGATGGATTTACGCCCTAAGATGGCTATTTATTTAGATTTTGCAAGTTATGCATTCCCGTGCCGTTGAGAGATTATCTTGTTTGGGAATTGCATCACGAGGAGGCCTTCTTGGTCATTTTGGTTGTGAAAAGACTATATAGGCTGTGGAAACTTTGTTTTACTGGCCAAGCCTTAAAAGAGATGTTGCGAAGTTAATAGGACAATGTCGCACTTGCCAATTAGCTAAGCAACGTAAACAAAATACTGGCCTGTACACACCTCTCCCTGTTCGAGCGTCCCTGGCAGGATGTGAGTATGGATTTCGTGTTGGGACTTCCTAAGACTATTAGAAAACATGACTCCATTTTTGTAGTTGTGGATCATTTTTCAAAGATGGCCCACTTCTTGCCATGCAACAAAACGTCTGATGCTTCTAAAATTGCTAGGATTTACTTCGATGGTGTGGTCAAATTGCATGGTTTGCCCAAAACTATTGTCTCGGCGAGGGATGTGGAGTTTATGAGCTATTTTGGAAAACCCTTTGGCACAAGATGGGGACTAAACTTGATGATAGATGCGCCTTTCATCCCCAAACCGATGGTCAAACCGAGGTAGTTAATAGGAGTCTAGGCAATCTTTTGCGCTGTTTGGTTGGTGAGAATTAGGAAATTGGGATCTTCTGTTACCCACTGCAGAGTTTGCGTACAATAGCTCCGTCAATAGGTCAGTAGGCATGAGTCCATTTGAAGTTGTGCATGGTTACAAGCCTAGGAAACCTATCGACCTTATTCCCATGTCGCATCATCCTAGGGTGTCAAAGTCGTGATTGCATTTGCATCACACATTCATGATTTGCATCAAGAAATCAACAAGAAAATTCAAGAAAGCAATGAACAATATAAGTCCCATGCTGATTTACATAAAAGACATCTTGAGTTTAACGAAGGTGATTATGTAATGACCCGGATTCGCCCGGAACGGTTTCCACCTGGAGCCATCAAGAAATTGCATGCTCGTAGTGCTGGACCTTTTAAGATTATCAAGAAAATTAACTCAAACGCTTATGTAATCGATTTACCTCCAGATTTCGGGATTAGTTCGACATTTAATATTGCAGATTTGGTAGCTTATAAAGGTCCTCCTTTTAACCCTGAAAATCCACTTGTGGATCTTGATGAGCCTACCCCTGATCCTTTCCTTGAGGGACCCCCGTTGCCACCACTGCCTACTACTTTTGTCCCATTTACAGGTGAACAGATTGATAGCATTCTGGATGACCAAATCATCTCCACCCGAGATGGTTGTTGCAGACGATATCTAGTGCGTTGGAAAGATCGTCCTGAATCTGATGATACATGGATTACTTATGAGTGTTTGGGTCGAAAGTTGATTCCATTTGTAAAACTAGAGAAAATTACACTTTTGGTTCTCAGTTACAAAGAAATTAAATAACTCTCTCACAAACTCGAACAAAAGACGCTACAAGTGTAGATCTCTTGTTTTCGTGGGACTTTACTGTCTTGGGGGCAGCGTAATCCGTGGACCACGGCGGCGATCGTCGAATCGGCGGGGTTTAGTTGATGCTTCGCAAAGGAAACAAGAACTTCAGCAAATATCTTAGCAAGGTAAGATATCTACTCTTCTCAAGAATAAGTCAAAGCTTAAACTCGAGGAATCTCCGTGTGGATCGTGTTCTTGAACTCCGGAAGCTTAGATCTCTGATTACCCCTTTCTGATAGCCGACCTCCTGCCCAAGTGGACGTAGGAGGGTATTTATAGTCTTTGGGAAACGTGCCCTCTTCAGAAACACAAGTGTCATAAGTGCGGAAATTTGCGGTTAAGCGGCGGCTTCGGCGCCTCGCGCCTGTCTAAGCTAGCGGCGGCGGTGTAGGTTGCTCGCCGGGCGGCGGCAGATGGCTGCCTCGCCGACCGGCGAGGCAGTGGTCGCCTCTTCACCGTTGTAACGGTTTTCCCGCTTTTAGGCACGATTAAATGCCCTAGAATCACGCCTAGTGGGCGATCTTCGCGGTAACCGCACATTAAAGTGTCGAGCGTCTCTGCGTGGCGATAAAGTCAAGTGGGCCCCACCGGCATTGATTTAGACCCTTCAAGAGCTCGTTTTAAGTATTACGGGTGTCTGCATTTGGCGAGGCACAAGTAAGTGTCTCGCTATAGCGAGACACATCAAATGTCTCGCTTCGTGGCGAGACACATCAAATGTCTCGCTTCGTGGCGAGACACATCAAAGTGTCTCGCTAGTGGCGAGGCACACATAAGTGTCTCGCCTTGTAGCGAGACACAATCTTCCAATGTTGGGCTTCTTGAGATTTCGACGGCGTTGTCCTTGATCTTCTCATGATTTAGTCATATTTGAGGTTCTTGGCAATTTTTGATGCCTCTGAGATACCCCTCCAAAGTTTTCGGACTCCTCGTATTTTGTCGAAGTGCGGAATACTTTGGATAAGATGCCTTGCTTACGTTCAGCGTTGAACTTTGTAGAAGAGGCCCATGTTTTGCTTCAATTTCTTGAACCACAGCTCTGTGACGTCGTGACCATACTTTGGGATCAATATCATTTGCATTTGTATCTGAATGGATTAAAATGTCGAAGTCGATTTTGGACTAATCATCTTCATCTTGAAAGTCATCATTTGAATTGTAATTGAATGCCTTGAGAAACATCAGTCATTATTGCAGCTTGTTTGTGTTTTCTCTTGGGGCGAAAACGAACCCTTTGTTGGAGTAGACCTCTCATTCATAAAAAGAATCGAGAGAAGATTTTGACCATGGTCCTAACTGTAGGAAGGTTTGACCATGATAGAAATTTGGAGACGATCCTTACTGTCGGAAGGTTTGATCGCTCAATCTGGAAGTGGACCTCTCGTTCATGGATGGAATCGAGAGGGGATTTTGGCCGTGGTCCTAGCGTAGGAAGGTTTGACCAAGTGGGAGTGAAAATTTAAAATGATCCTAAGCGTAGGAAGGTTTGATCGGGATAGGAGTTTTGGAGCGATCCTAACTATCGGAAGGTTTGATCGCTCAATCGGAAGTGGACCTCGTTCATGGAAGGAATCAAGAGGGGATTTTGACCATGGTCCTAACTGTAGGAAGGTTTGACCATGATAGAAATTTGGAGGCGATCCTTCTTGTCGGAAGGTTTGATCGCTCAATCGGAAGTGGACCTCTCGTTCATGGATGGAATCGAGAGGGATTTTGGCCGTGGTCCTAAGCGTAGGAAGGTTTGACCAAGTGGGAGTGAAAATTTAAAATGATCCTAAGCGTAGGAAGGTTTGATCGGGATAGGAGTTTTGGAGGCGATCCTAACTATCGGAAGGTTTGATCGCTCAATCTGAAATGGACCTCTCGTTCATGGAAGGAATCAAGAGGGATTTTGACCATGGTCCTAAGCGTAGGAAGGTTTGACCATGATAGAAATTTGGAGGCGATCCTTCTTGTCGGAAGGTTTGATCGCTCAATCTGGAAGTGGACCTCGTTCATGGATGGAATCGAGAGGGATTTTGGCCGTGGTCCTAAGCGTAGGAAGGTTTGACCAAGTGGGAGTGAAAATTTAAAATGATCCTAAGCGTAGGAAGGTTTGATCGGGATAGGAGTTTTGGAGGCGATCCTAACTATCGGAAGGTTTGATCGCTCAATCTGAAATGGACCTCTCGTTCATGGAAGGAATCAAGAGGATTTTGACCATGGTCCTAGCGTAGGAAGGTTTGACCGAGGCGGATATTTGAGACAATCCTAACTGTCGGAAGGTTTGATCGCTCAATCTGGAAGTGGACCTCGTTCATGGATGGAATCGAGAGGATTTTGGCCGTGGTCCTAAGCGTAGGAAGGTTTGACCGGGATAGGAATTTTTGAGACAATCCTAACTGTAGGAAGGTTTGATTGGTCAATGTGGAAGTGGACCTCTCGTTCATGGATTATCCACCCCCAACTTTCTTTGCAAAACTGGGTTGCATTCATTTTAGAATAGTTTATACTCATATTCTTATTGGAGTAAGAAGGAGGGCGGTTTAACCTCTTATACTCATCGGAGGAAAGGGCGGTTTATACTCGTATACTGTCGAGTCTGAGAGGGCGGTTTATACTCGTATACAGCCAGTCTGAGAGGAGCGATTTATACTCGTATACAGCCAGTCTGAGAGGAGCGATTTATACTCGTATACTGTCGAGTCTGAAGGGCGGTTTATACTCGTATACAGCCAGTCTGAGAGGGCGGTTTATACTCGTATACTGTCGAGTCTGAGAGGGCGGTTTATACTCGTATACAGCCAGTCTGAGAGGGCGGTTTATACTCGTATACTGTCGAGTCTGAAGGGCGGTTTATACTCGTATACAGCCAGTCTGAGAGGGCGGTTTAACCTCTTATACTCATCGGAGGTATCTTGCATTTAGCTTATTTCGGCGTTAAGACGCCGGCTTCGACCAAGGCTTGGATGATGGCCTTGAGAGCTAAGCAATCCTTAGTAGGATGGAGGATCATACGTGATGCATACGGTATTTAGGGTCGAAGTCTTGTCGACCTCCTCTTGATTTGTAATCGGAGGCAACTTGATTTTGTTGTTATCAAGAAGGTGTTTGAAGATGATCGGAACTTCTTCGTCTCTGAAAGAATATGTCCTGTGGAATTCTGATTTAGAAGCTTTTTGGCGCGGCCGTTGTTGCGACGTTTGACCAACAGCGATCCGAGATGCCTTTCCTCTATTACGAGAGGAAAAATTTACTTCGAGGGTCAGCCATCTTTTAGCCTCTTCGACTTTCTTCCTTCGAGGAAGCTTCGGCTTGTTCTCCTCGTATTTTCGGATCTTTCCATGTAGTTGGTGGGGCGACCCCATGACTTCCAACATATCAATGGAGATTATTATGGCAAGTCTTCAATATGAACTCTTGATGGTGGATCTTTGCGGTTTATGGCCTTATTGCGAAACGCTTAACGAAAGTGTCAATTGTCTCCCCATTCTTACGCTTTTCATCCAAAAGGGTTTCCAATCGAAACCGGTGTCGTCATCGAAGAAGTTCTTTGAGGAACAAGCTTTCCATGTCCTCCGGCAATTAATACTCCGGCCTTGAGTCTTGATACCAATCGAGCGACCCTTGAAAGGTACCAACGAATGATCGAATCATCAAAGGCTCATTTCACGAGATCACCCCAAATGTGATTTGAAGTAAATCGGTGTTGTGTAGGTGACCCTCTCCCGTCAAATGGCGTGAAGTTGATCAAATTGAATTTCAAGGTAAGGAATTGAATCCCACTCTCTAGGATATGGACACGGATACCAATCCTTTTGACTTCTGTCTTGGGACATCAAAGCGTTGATTTTATCTTCAAGCTCTTTCATCCTTTAGCCATCATCCTCCCTTGTTTTGGATCGCTTCCAATAGGAAGAATTGGACCATTTCCACCTTGAACATCAAATGCGGCTTTCTTTGGAGGTTGATCGGCATAAATGTGTTCATCAATCTCGAATCGCTGTCTTCGACATTATGAGCATTATGGTGGGTAACTCCACCTTGTTGGTTGGATTGTTGGTGGACCCGAGGTTATTACGGTTTGGGTTTGCAACTCCTCATCCGCTGCATGGCTAGCTCCATCTCTATTCTCATTTCGACCTTAAGCTCTTCTCTTTGCAAAGCTGGGTTGCATTCATTTTAGAATAGTTTATACTCATATTCTTATTGGAGTAAGAAGGAGGGCGGTTTAACCTCTTATACTCATCGGAGGAAGGGCGGTTATACTGTATACATGAGATCTGAGAGGGCGGTTTATACTCGTATACACAAGGTCTGAAGGGCGGATTTATACTTATATACAGCCAGTGCGAGAGGAAGCGATTTATACTCGTATACATTAGTCGCGAGAGGAGCGGTTTATACTCGTATACACTCGGATGCGAGTCTGAGGGCGGTTTATACTTCGTATACACAGCCGGTCTGAGGGCGTTTATACTCGTATACAGTCAGTCTGAGGAAGCGTTTATACTGTTATACAGCCAGTCTTGAGGGCGATTTATACTCGTATACAGCCAGTCTGAGAGGGCGGTTTAACCTCTTATACTCATCGGAGGTATCTAGCATTTAGCTTATTTGGCGTTAAGGCCCGGCTTCAACCAAGGCTTGGATGATGGCCTTGAGAGCTAAGCAATCCTTAGTAGGATGGAGGATCATACGTAGTGCATTGATATTTAGGGTCGAAGTCTTGTCGACCTCCTCTTGATTTGTAATCGGAGGCAACTTGATTTTGTTGTTATCAAGAAGGTGTTTGAAGATGATCGGAACTTCTTCGTCTCTGAAAGAATATGTCCTGTGGAATTCTGATTTAGAAGCTTTTTGGCGCGGCCGTTGTTGCGACGTTTGACCAACAGCAGTCACAGATGCCTTTCCTCTATTACGAGAGGAAAAATTTACTTCTGAGGGGTCAGCCATCTTTTCGCCTCTTTCAGCTTTCTTCCTTCTGAGGAAGCGCTCGGCTTGTTCTCCTCGTATTTTCAGATCTTTCCATGTAGTTGGTGGGACGACCCCCATGACTTCCAACATATCAATGGAGAGATTATTATGGCAAGTCTTCAATATGAACTCTTCAGTAATTGGATCTTTGCAGTTTATGGCCTTATTGCGAAAACGCTTAACGAAAGTGTCAATTGTCTCCCCATTCTTCTGCTTTTCATCCAAAAGGGTTTCCAATCGAAACTTCGGTGTCGTCATCGAAGAAGTTGCTGAGGAACAAGCTTTCCATGTCCTCCCAGCAATTAATACTCCCGGCCTTGAGTCTTCGATACCAATCGAAGTACCGAAGGGTACCAACGAATGATCGAATCATCAAAGGCTCATTTCCTGAGATCACCCCCAAATGTGATTTGAAGTAAATCAGGTGTTGTGTAGGTGACCCTCTCCCGTCAAATGGCGTGAAGTTGATCAAATTGAATTTCGGCGGGTAAGGAATTGAATCCCACTCTCTAGGATATGGACACGGGATACCAATCCTTTTGACTTCTGTCTTGGGACATCAAAGCGTTGATTTTATCTTCAAGCTCTTTCATCCTTTCGCCATCATCCTCCCCTTGTTTTGGATCGCTTCCAATAGGAAGAATTGGACCATTTCCACCTTGAACATCAAATGCAGCTTTCTTTGGAGGTTGATCAGCATAAATGTGTTCATCAATCTCCGAATCGCTGTCTTCGACATTATGAGCATTATGGTGGGTAACTCCACCTTGTTGACTGGATTCAGGCTGTTGACTGGACCCAGGTTGTGCAACCGTTTGGGTTTGCAACTCCCTCATCTGTTGCATGGCTAGCTCCATCTCTATTCTCATTTCGGCCTTAAGCTCTTCTCTTTGCTTGGCTAAGGCTTCTTGTAACATTTGAGCCAGGACATCGGGAGTAATGGTAAAAGCTTCTCTGGGATGACAACCAACACTTGACATTGTGTCATCGGAAGCTATCGCCGAATTGATGTCGGAAGCTTCGTCATCAGATGACTCTCCCTCATGCATCCTTCTATAGTCGATGCGTTGAGCAGCTCGCAATTGTAACGAGACATTCTTTGAAATCGAGACCCAACCTTTCCTCCGGGTGAAGTCGGGATGCATCCGTCGCGGTCCTTTCCTTTGTTCACCATGTTGATAGTTGCCGGAAACTCATCAAACCGGATGGATGATCTCTTTCTTCTTCGGCGTCGTCTTGGCTGTGGCTTGATTTTCCGTTCTTGTGAGGGAAAGCCGTTCGAATACTGAAGCTCTTTGTGGGTGAGCGTTCGACTCAGAACAGGCACATCCTGATAACCACGTCTTAATCAATTTTGCACACGAGCAAGAACAATCTATTTCGTCGATCGTCCTCTTTCGTGTGTTGCTACCCCCAGCCTGATGATATAGTTGGTGTGGGTTATTACAAATTGCACTTCCACCCCCAAGTGTAACGTTGTCCTTAGTGGAGGACCGCGTCTTCTTTTGGGGCGTCGATTCTTTGACTTGAGAGACAACTTCCGTCGGCTTGGCCGTCATCCGAAGTTGCTACGTATAAATCACGAGGGTCCGGTTATCTCTCGTGATTTTGCGAGTCACTTGCCTCAACTTCTTCTTCTCGGCGGACTTCGTGGACCCCTTGTGGGATGCTCAAGCGAGGCGCGAAATTCTTCGGTTTGAGCTGCGTCGGATGGCTCGGCACATTCGAACATCACTTGGAGTTTGGGTACGGCCCCAACTGTCGTTGTTTATGGATCGGGTGACCCAAGCGTTCCATTATCGGTGTTTTGACTTTGGTTCTCAATTGTGGACCAAGGCGTGAACACCGAAGTTGACGGATTTCGGACTTAGCGGTTGATACCTCGGTAGGAAAAGTGGAAGAAAGGCGGAAAAACCCATTTTTGTCAAGGCATGGAAGGCGCCTGTTGTTGGCGGTTGATTAATCTCTTGTGAGCGTTTATACCTCGGTGTTGTGGCGGATTCGGGCATCTCGTTAGTGGCGGTTGCTATCTCGGTGAATGTTGTTGGCGAGGCGATTCTTGAGCCGATTTTGATGTCGACCGGGATCCATGCTTGGCGATTTTGAGCCGATTCTTTGGGTTGATTTTGACTCTTAGCCTTGCGAACAACGGCGTGCTTTCGAGCAAAGCGTGCACGGCGTTTTTGAGCGCGCTCCTTCCTTGTCAATCGGGTCCTTTTGACAAGAATCCATTCTTCCTTGGCAGGAGTGCTGACGGGTTGAAGCGCTGTAGTTTGTTGACGCCTTTGATCATGTGAGTTCGTCTGATAGTGAACTCCATCCGTCGACTCCAGGGCCTTGGCTAATTGACGAGCCATCTTTTGACGTCGTCTTTGGCGAGCTCTCTTCGTCATATCAGTTGAGATCTTGTTGAGAGGGGAAATCGCCTCTGTCGCAAGCGAACAAAAATCGTTGCGCATCACAACAGAACGAACCTCCCTATTAGGGGATGAAATCCTCCGATGTTTGCGGGGTGAGGAGGACTTCGATGAGGAAGAGGAGAGATATTCTTCGAACTTGGCCTGATCGAAGAAGTAGTCTAGTCCATCAACCATGAGGTCGGCCTGATCGCTGCAAGGCTGCGACACAACGATCTCGGGCTCGAGACCGTTGGCTCCCACTGTGGTCGCCATCGTGTTTGGGTCGAAAGTTGATTCCATTTGTAAAACTAGAGAAAATTACACTTTTGGTTCTCAGTTACAAAGAAATTAAATAACTCTCTCACAAACTCGAACAAAAGACGCTACAAGTGTAGATCTCTTGTTTTCGTGGGACTTTGCCCCGTGCCGGGACGCTTATCGATGGACCACCGGCGGCGATCGTCGAATCGACGGGTTTAGTTGATGCTTCGCAAAGGAAACAAGAACTTCAAAGAAATATCTTAGCAAGGTAAGATATCTACTCTTCTCAAGAATAAGTCAAAGCTTAAACTCGAGGAATCTCCGTGTGGATCGTGGTTCTTGAACTCCTAAGCTTAGATCTCGATTACCCCTTTCGATAGCCGACCTCACGCCCAAGTGGGCGTAGGAGGGTATTTATAGTCTTTGGGAAACGTGCCCTCTTGAAACACAAGTGTCATGCGCGAAATTTGCAGCTAGCGCCGGTACCGAGCCGCCGCCAAGCCGTCTCGCTAACCGGCGAGGCAGGTAGGTTGCCTACCGGCGCGCAGGCAAGAGGGTCGCCTCGCCGACCGGGCGAGGCGTTGTCGCCTCTTCACCGTTGTAACGGTTTTCACGCTTTTAGGCACGATTAAATGCCCTAGAATCACGCCTAGTGGTATCTTCGCGATGTAACCGCACATTAAAGTGTCGAGCGTCTCTGCGTGGCGATAAAGTCAAGTGGGCCCCACCGGCATTGATTTAGACCCTTCAAGAGCTCGTTTTAAGTATTACGGGTGTCGCATTTGGCGAGGCACAAGTAAATGTCTCGCTATAGCGAGACACATCAAGGTGTCTCGCTTCGTGGCGAGACAC